>JAAGVU020000044.1:16410147-16423898 GCA_011763525.2 Mormyrus iriodes | reverse complement strand
TCAAATGGCCGGAGCAGCGTGCGGGGCCCCCCTCCCCCCCCTGCCCCCCCCCCCCCCCACCACGTCACGCTCTCCGAAACCTGATTTAAGAATGTGTGAAGCCGGCTCATGCTGCGACTTTATTTCCCCCTTTCCGTCAAAGCGCATCGTGGCTGGCTGCACCGCCGAGCTCCCACTACTCTCCTCTGCGTGACAGCTTGGCCTTGCCACCGCCATCTGACCCTCTCATCCTCCGCCGAGCATGCGGTGCCTGTCAGTGCGGCCGGGGGGGTACTAGGGACGCAGCACGGCGAACGGACAGAGAGCCACTGCTCAACTCGCCACAAACCGCCTTTATGAAGAGAAATTAAATTAACCAAGAACCCAATATGAGCAAACACAAGCAAAGCTTCCTGGATCGAGGCCTGATCCCCCCACCGTCACGCCCTACAGCTGATAATTAGCCCAGAAGGGCCGATATGTGTGCGGCTGATCCACTGCGGCTTACAGCAAATGCAAATAAGCTCCCGGTCGCCCAGAGCAAGGCTCGGAATATCTAAGGGTGCCTTTCCAGGGTAGGATTCATCCAAAGCAACTGAAAATCTTACGTTTCGAACAATTGAGCATTTAGTGCAGCAACACACACACACACACACACACAAACATTCCTGTCAGCTCCTCCCCTTACATATTTAAATATTTAAACCCCTCCCTCCTTCTTTTTAAGAGCAGTATTGCCCCTGTTTGCAGTACAGCAGCTGGACATCTGTTTTGTGCTCAGGGGCCCAGGCAATAATCATTCTTCCCCCACCACGTTCCCCAGGAGGCACACCAACCCAAAGGACACCAGCATGTGTGTGGGATGGGGGCGGGGGGGGTAATCTAACAGCCTTTTTTAACACACTCATCCCAGGCCCCTGGCTCTCAGCAAACTGCAGTGAGATGTACTACTCAGACTGGGCATTTAGCACCTGGGTGACATTCTGCACGGACAGGCAGGCATGTGTCACCGGCTGCCCTGTAGAGAGCGCCGCTACACTCGAGGAAAATAAAACAAAAAAAAAACAACAAAAAATGGAGCCATGGGTTGAAATCATTTTTCCAAGAGGTAAGTACATGTAACAGGGTTGGGTGTTGAGCCGTACGCTCACAACAGAAGGTGTTTTCAGGGTATAACGAAGGTAGCTCTCCGCGAGAGGAAGCAGTGGCGGGTACCTTAGATAACTTAGTTGCTATGCAACCGCGCCGTTCTGTTTGAAACCCTCGACCGTTGCGCTGGGTTAAAAAGCCGCCATGAAAGCACAGCGAAAAGCGCTGCGATAATGCTCCTGCGACAGCCCCAAAACCAACCCCCCCATCCCACACCCCCTGCTCCACAACAGCACTGTATTTCAAACAAGCCCCCAGGCACCCCGTCACAAAGCCAGTGGATGATACCCAGCCACTTGCCTGTCTAATGCTGAATTATTACCCCCATGTTTTAGCGTTGGGGTGCGGCAGGGTGTGGGTGGGGCAAAATCAGGTAATTCATTCACTTCTCCTGTACCTTATTACCAGCTGTAATGTGATACTAGGGTCTGTTGTCTCTTGGCCCAAGTAAACCCACCAGACCCTGAAGACTGAATCTATACCCAGTTGTATCCCCGTCCACAACCCCATCCTGACCCGTCCTCCAGATGCCGAAACAGCTGTATTATGCTTTTATTTCCTCTCCTCCATCCTCAAAAAAGAACCCCGTTCCTCCCATTCCTCTGTCACATGCTTCACTTCACCATCCTGCCCAGAGAGAGGTTTTTTTTCTCCTCCGTTTTCTCTGTTTTGTGTTCGTCTGCCTCCCCGTCGCCTCTCATGTCACATCTCATACTGTGTTGTTTTTGTTGATAATAATTTTTTTTAGGGCATTTTTTTTCCCTGCAAAATGACCAACCATTGGACCGACTTAACCAAAAGACGTGGTTGTGACACCCTGAAGTTAAACAAATTAGTCACCGTGAATCGTCATTTTACAACATGCAAACTCACCGGATCATTGCGAGATGTGTTTTTAAACAGCCCATGACTGACTGCAGTTAATTTCTGAGATAAAAGCTGACAATTTTGACCACATTACAACATGTGTACTGCACCACATGAACACATAAACCTATTCGTATCTGCCAAGAACCGTTGTTACAGATCTGACCTCCAACTATCGGCCTGCAATAAACATGTTATATAACTTCCCTACATTCCAACTCTTTCTTCAAAAGGACTATTATTCACACCTTGGCGACAGGTTTTTGATGCGCCGTGATTCTGGGGGCAGGACATCGATTCTCCAAAAGATGCCTCTTATTCAGAAATTACAAGTAATTCAAAATGACTGCAGCACAGACATTGCCATTTTCCCCCTGTATGTAAACCTCGAGGAAGTTTGTTTGGGGTTGTTTGTCGACATGGTTACTAGGAACCACATGCCACACTACTCATGCTAAAGTGAGAAGCGCTTAAGATGTATGAAATGGCTTCCATAAGCGTTTAAATTCCTCCTCTGTCGATGCCTCTCTCTAGCACACATGCGGAAACTGGCTGCCTCCAAGGAAATAAAAAAAAAGGCTCAGACTCACAGAAATACATCCTACGGAGATTTACGCAAGAGAACAACGTTCCGGCTTTAGCACGGACGCGATCTGCAAGTGAGACCCTCAGACTATCTCATGCTAGCTGCAATATCGCAAAGCTATCAGCCAAAGGTGCTGGTAGGGAGGGAGGAACTGCAGCCTTAAAATGCATAGATCTTGTGCGATTTTACCTAAATCTGCCCGGGGATTCAGGAGCTCTGAGCACTGTGAAATCTTAGCCTTATGCTGACAGACATGAATAAATGGGACATTGTGCAAAAATAAAAATAAAAAATAGCTCTCGAAGCTGCCGGTGGGGCAGCAAATTGAACAAGATGCCAGTGTGTGTACCGTGGTAGTTAAGGGTACACTTGTGAAAAGAGCAGGATAGGTCATGGGTTCAAAGCACAGGAGGGTTACAATTCAGCAGTGGAATTTAAATGAAACAGTACAGTTAAAGTGCCAGCTTAACAAGGTGTATAAATAAAGGGGGCCAAAAATAACCCCGCAGCATTGAGAAATTGAGAAGAATCTGTGCCATTCCCATCATCCCCTTGGGAAAAAGGAAAAATGAGAAGGACCACCATGGGAAACCAGAGCTAACGGGCATCAACACTGTTCTTCCTCCCTGAACCCAGGCCAAATTTGGTCTGAGCGGCCAGCCGTCAGTATGGAGGTGCCTTTGGGACGACGCCATTGGCATTCGGCATCACGTGGCCCATAGTGGACACAGCCTGTGCCTTTCTCCAGAGCTGCCATGTGCATCCGGGGCTAATAAACGTCACCCCATGACTTGGCTCAAGTGTCCTGTCACGACATGGGGCAGGCAGCTGATCTCGTGCTCCAGTGCCTGCGGCGGTGTAAAGATGTGTGCGTTTGAGACAAAAACCCGCCGCTGTCATGTCGCCACGGCAGCAAAAGCTTCATGCAGTGAATCATCACAGAACAGAACAAATGAGGCAGGAAGAGCGAGCGAAAGATGCAGCTCGACCTCTTTTGCTTGTGAATGTGTTTTATCAAAGCCTCTCACGTGGGGCAAACTAGACTCATCACCCATGATATGATTCTGTCCAACATGTACACCCACCCCTTGTCAACGTTTCCTGCCAAGGATGACGTCAGCATCCCCTATGCCCATCCTAAACTCAGGCTAGCTCTGTTGCTAATGTGATGCAGTTGTGCACCTGCCAACAGATTCAACTGACTTCAGCATCCCAGTCACAGGTACGCAAGACCTAAAATCTCCACTCTGGATATTAAGGCTTCCCTGGGCTCCACTTCAGATTCCTGAATATCTGCCATCCTGTAGCAAGCACTGATTATATTAAACTGGTCACCAGATGTCTCGCCTGCATCTTGACCCATGCCAGCTTTCCTCCTGTGACCAATCCAACGAAGCCAATGACCAGTGGACAGCCAAGACTAGTCTGAGGGTAATCTGATTTGCCAGCTACTCATCAAACTGCTCTCATCCCTCAGCACTCACAGATGGAGGCAACCACTGTTTAGACTTACTTAGGAAAACCATTAGTTCTATAAAGGGTTTAGTTGCTCCTGCATGTTGATCTACAGCAGGGGTGGCCAATCTTATTGGCAAAGGGCCAGTGTGTATTCAACTTTTTGGGATAACCTTTACATCAGCTGTTCAAACTCAGGTGTGAGGACTCTTCAGCCAATCAGTCCTCTAATTAGTAATATAATTTGGGAGTTGCAGAGAAAACCTGCATACCTAATGGCCTTTTCTAGGTAAGAATGGCCACCCCAGATCTACAGAAACAATGGCTTCTAAAACATCAACATATTTTCCCAAGATCAACATGAAACATAGCTTTAGACAGGTACCTATGAGAAAATCCATGGGAGATCATGTTGCACAAGAGGTCAGCGTTTGGATCCCATCTCAATTACTGTCCGTGCTTGTGGTCTTCAAGCTGAGGTGTGAACGCTGCAAATATAAACTCTGGAGTGAGCTTCTGCTTGTTGTATAACCTGCTTACATCTCCAGCGTGCCCTGTCTTAACTTTTGTTTATATCTTCAGGGTATCTGTGGCTTCTCGGCTCATGAAATTTGCCGGTGGTGTGTTGACATGCTGACACCCAACCAGCACGAAAAATCTTCATAGACTGAAGTCTATGGATGTTAGGCCAGCATCCTAACTACGGTTTGCTCCTCTCTTCATGCATTTGATCTTGAAAATCTTTTTTTTTTTGAGTACCTGGATGAAGGACAAATGGACACCTGGACAAATGACCATCCGCCGATACAAAAGAAAATGGATGAGAAGAACTCATCCACCACCTCTATCAGCCCTACGCCATGTTCTGGGATTTCGTATGATGACCCATACAGTAATGCTTCTTTACCACATGAATCTTCAGAAATTGGTTACTTGGCTCAAAACAGACCCTTCATGGGACTCAGTGCTGGAGCCTCCCGACCCCACGAGGAGCATGTAGAGTGAATGCCTGAGATAAAGTGAGCGAACTGGTTTACTAAGTCAGCACCCCCTTCAAAAGATGGAGCCTACTCGGCCCTGATGGGAACAGAAAAAATGTCATATTTCCTGAATTATAACCAAAACTTAATCAAAATCAATCTAATGAGTCATGCCAGGCAGCAGGACATAGCATCCAAAACTTGATTCAAGGCGCATGTTGGACACCCAGAGAACTAGATTTCTTTCCTCAAAGTCCACTACCCATTCATAGTCTTGACAGCCGGATCACTTGATTATTTCACTTCCTCTGGGTTAGCAGCCTCACTCTGGTCCAGTACACATAGAGGTGCTTCACATTGAAGGCATTACACTGGAGACGATGGACAAGCCAACCAGCCTGCCCCATTTTGGCCTTTCCAGAAGCCAAACCCTTCTGTTCCAGTCATTCAAAGAACTGGACACCCAGCACCGTCCTTCAATAGGGATTGCATTTGGTTTCCACCATCGAAGGCTTTACAGTAACAGAAGCAGACAAACCTAATTGACTCCCTAGAGTCCCAGCTGGAAACAGTTATTAGCAAACAGCTTCTTCTGATAGCTGGCGTATAGAAAATAGACTTTCCATTTTCAGGGAAGGTGAAGTATTTGAAAATAGCACTCTAGCCTCATTTACCATTTTCTTTATGCTTGTGTGTGACAGGGATGTAGCTTAATAGCACTGTGATGCGAGGTCGACAAGCAGAAAGGACTGTGTATCGTAATGAAATACTATCTATTCAGCTAAGCAGAGAAAGCTGTTGAAACACAGACTCATTTCCATGAAATCCCTCTATTTCCTTTCTGCAGTACTGTAATGGAATCATGACCTGGTGTGACTGCAAATGCACTTAATTGGGGTCCTGCTTCTCATTTGGAGACCTACCAAGAGCTGCCTTTCCAGGTCAGTCCAATCATATCTGCACACTTATGACATTTACGCTTCATTAATTCTGCCTAGATTCAATAAGGGCGGATTTGGTTGTTTGTTTGGGTCACTGTGGCATGAATCTGGACTGAACGATGCTTCCTTTTCTGTGATTGGTTTTCATGTACGTCACAGTCAGTATGGTCACGACACTATCATACTGGTCATTTTGTATCCTGTACCCCCATACAAGATGGATTAGAAACCAGGAAGCCTAAGTAGTATCCTGTGTTTTAAAATGAATAGTATGATGCCAGACTTCCGTTCTAAGAGGGCAAATACATCAGTGGAGGGTAGTCAGGAATAAGTGCAAGTCAACTATCAAGCAAAAGAAAAATTGTTGGGAAAGTACAAACGGTTTCTTTGTCATCTTTTTAACAAAATTCCCGTTGGAGACATAGATCGTTGCCCTGTGATGAAGAAAACTAAATTTAATGCTATTTTTGTGTGGGTTAACCATTGGGATAGTTACATTCACATATATTGAAGTCTTTGTTGTCTAGACAATTTTCAAGTAAAACTAGGACAGGATAGTAACTTTAAGATGAAGTCGTGCAGGCTGAGCGGCGGTGTTTAGCTCAGCGGGTTCCTACACCATCCCTGTGATCAGAACGTCGCTAGTTCAAAGAGTCGGCGGAGTGATGTCACCACTGGATTCTTGAGCTAGGCTCTTATCCTCCAATTGCTCCAGGGACTGGTCCTCTAGGGACTGACCCTCCTTTAACCCTTGTATATTTTACTTCTTCCTTTCTAAATTCTAGAATATATAGAATGTAACCTCATTTTGAAAATGGACTGGGGTAACTTCAACCCCAAAAATAACAAAGGGGTTAAGAGCTAAATAAATACATTGTAATTGCCATGTTCCCATAATTCTCATAAGAGTACAGCTCTCTGCAGTCTCTGGGCAGCTGTTGGCTGATAAGATCCTGAACTCCAGTCAACCAGGCTGACTCGCTTCAGGATGCAGAATCTAGGCAACACCTTATCCCAAACCGACAACCAGCCGTAGGCAGGACTGCCACAAGCAGCACCTCACCACCATTTGTTGTGGTGTGAACAGCTGGTGGCCAACCATGATGTTTCTGTGTGAAATGCTGGCACATAAGGAATGCGAAGGGGAATGGAGCGGGCGTAGGGGCGCACCACAGCTGGTCACAAAAAAGGGAACTGCTTCTCCAGCTCCGTGGTTTAGAAAACCCAGTAAATATTAACCATTGGCCAGGTAAGTGTTAGTTATGCAGAGCACTGTAATCACTGACACAGTAAACAGATGTTTAATCTTAGATGGCAACAGGAAAGCTTGGCTCATATTTAATATCACACCAGCTCATCACTGGCAAAATCTACAATTATAAAAAAATTATAATATAATAATAAAAATAGTAGGATTACCCCTAATGATTCTCAGCCTGTATTTCTTGATTATATGTGTGTATGGTAGTTTATTCTGGTGTTTACCTTTATTTCTACTCGTGTTTATCTGATTTTACTGGTCGTGCTGCTGGGGAAGATAATATTTACATCCAATGACAAGTTTAATCTGACACAGAACTGGCACAAAGTCCAATAATAGTTTATCATGTGGGTCCCCCTCTAGAGAAAGCCAACGCTGAAAGATTTATGTATTTGAATTAGTGGAAGGTTCCAGAAAATTCCATGTGAGTAAAAAAGGGGAAATACAACTGCTGGATTTCAGACTGTAGACCTTCCGGAAATTCAGCCAACATGTGCATCAGAGTGAAGAACATTCATACCCGTAACCCACCACTGAATACCACTGAAATTGACAGAGGGGAGGGAAACCAGTGCCGATGTGATTCAGAGAGACGCGTGGATGAGAAATAAACAGGACTGACAGTCAGCTCTATGGTGGTGCATCTACTGTAGGCATGAATCAGGACGTCAGCTGAGTGCTAACACTGAGGATGCGGTGAGAGGAGGAGGCGGGGACTGTCCAAGACGCATTTTGAAAACTTTTTGACAGCTTGGCTTTATTCTTACTATTTCCACTTCAAAGCCACTTTCCTAGGGTGTCCTGGGTTAGACAGAGAGTGGCTAACAGGTGGAGAGCAGTGAAGGCACTGAAAAAGGTCAGTGGGAGCCTGGGGAGGGGGGGGGGGGCTTCATTCTGTCAAAGACATTCCCCTCCCCCCAGCAAACCAGCATATCGTCCATTGTAGAAGAGGCTAAGAATGTACCTCTCTGACAGCACCCTAGACTGCTTGCTGAGCACTGAATACACTGATAATAAAATATATCAATATAATCTAATGGAATAAAAAAAACAATGACAATGTACGCGTATTTGTGCTTTCACGGACCTACAGAAATGCTTAGCTAATCAACTAAAACTTCCTTAATGATACGTGGTTCAATAAAATTGTAAATCTCAGACCTTGCACAATATATGTAAGTGGTTCCTTGATGGAGTGAAGGAGAAGTCAGTCGAGCGATAAAGCAATTTATGCGCAATTGGAGATGCTCTTCATTCGCTTTGTTTGTTGCTGCCATCTGGTGGAGAAGTAATTTCAAAACGATTTTAGCACTGTACTTTTTGACCCCAATGCAGACCCATAAACCGTATCCGATAGTTGTTAGCAACGGTCCCGTTGCGTAGCTAACGTTATCAAGTACAATTTCAGCATTTGTTCATATTGTATCAGTAGGTTTATTATTGTCACTATAATAAATTTTAATCCTGCAATGCCAAAATGGCCACCAGTAACCCATCTGTGTTTCTTCTGATGATAAACGGGCAAATAGAAGGCGCAAATGTAAGTAGCTAACGTTACCTAGTTAACTGTAAGATTTCCGTTTAACGTTGATATTGACAAATTGTATTATTCGATTACATGAACCCGTTGTACAGATTAAAGCGCAGACCGGCAAATGCGTTTCGCATTAGTCACGCAGACTATTTATTGGAAGAAAGGTAGTTAACTGGTTTTGTTCGCGAGCAGATCTATGCCCTCTTGCAAACTACTTTTAATGAGTAAATAATGTTCTTTATAAATGTTTTTCACAATTTAGTTTCCGGAGTATGACGAGCTTTACTGCAAGTACTGTTTCGTGTACGGACACGACTGGGCACCCACGTCGGTGAGTGATCAACTACAACGCCACACCATCTCCTACTTTTTGTCTCTTTTTTTAAGTGTGTCGACGGCAGAAGCGCCTTTTCCCCGAAGCCTCCATCCTGAATTTTTTAAAGTACCGTCGGAATAGGGAATTTCCCAGCCGTGCACCATAAGGGGTCTTAACATGTCCCGGCATCGTCCATTAACGATAGCCAGCCCTCCAGCTTTTCCATTACTATTTACTTCAGCCCTGTAATGCACAGGGCTTGAAATGTGTTCCTGTCATCCTTATCACTCATCAGCCGTAGGGTTTGTTGTTCACTGTATTTTAATCCTATTTATGCCTGGTAGTGAATTAGGGTTTAGTTTGCCTGGTTACGTTTAATATCCTACCTTTGTTTTATTTGAAGGGTTTGGAGGAAGGCATATCCCAGATCTCCTCGCGGGGCCTAGACGCACATCATGGTCTGGTGTGGAACTTCCCCGTGGAGATCGCTTTCAAGAGCACTAACCCATTCGGCTGTGAGAGCTCCACTTTCCTGCATGCAGTTCACAAAACGTTTATGATGGACATGTTGAAAGGAACTGGCACCACATCCAGGGTGTGCCCCAGCTTTGTGGCTTGTGCTCACTTGGATAGGCTCCAGACCCCCACCTTGGGAGGATAAACCATCGGATGATGGATAAGTGCTGACAAGAAAAGTGCTCCTGAAACATCTATGAACTATGTATATTTTATCCAGACTGACCTACAAATATATTTGCACAACTGGATTGTTACTGAAACAAAAGTTTCACTGTTCATCTGTAAATTTAAACCAGCAACATTGTGGTTTGGGTCCTCAAGTGTTGTATGTTCTATATTATAGTGTTTAATATAAGGCTATTGTTAAACAGCTGATGCAGTAACATTGAGTGTTGTGATGCTGTTCCTGCAGGGCCCCAGATTGTGATTAGCGTGTACGGCCCCGACACCTTTGGGAATGACGTGGTTCGAGGGTACGGGGCTGTTCATGTTCCGGTTACTCCTGGCAGGTAGGTACACATCCTCAGACACTTGTACCTCCCCTAACCCCATAGCTCAGGTGCAAAGACACTGGCCGACAATTAGTAAAATCCCAAATGTTTCCTTCAGTAAATGGCTGCAACTTGGTAATTCTGAAACTATCTTCTTCAGCCACGTGAAAACAATTCCCATGTTTGTTCCAGAATCTACTTCCAGGTTACAGAAATTCACAAGGTAACTAACCTGGGTAAAATATGTTTGGGGCAATGGTTCAGAAATGGAATTTTTCTGTGTGTGTATACACACACTTTTTTTTTAAATACTAAAAACTGCATGCTGATAAGTAGTTTTGCTTTAGTATGGAATTACTTTAAGATGTCATTTTTTAAGCCAAGGGTAACAGCCAGCTGAGCAAAAGTGTCTGCATTTTGTTGACAGCATCAATATTC
Organism: Mormyrus iriodes; assembly: GCA_011763525.2. Taxonomy (NCBI): domain Eukaryota; kingdom Metazoa; phylum Chordata; class Actinopteri; order Osteoglossiformes; family Mormyridae; genus Mormyrus; species Mormyrus iriodes. The sequence continues at coordinate 16,413,382 of JAAGVU020000044.1, read as the reverse complement.
CAAGACCTTTCCCACTCTAGTTTTAATCCGCACATCACAGAACACTACTTCCCCCCCTTTAGCTGGTTAATGGGACGGCGTCCGGAGTTCACAGATCCCAAGGTCGTAGCCCAGGGTGAAGGAAGAGAAGGTATGCATGCTTGTCTCCTTGGGTTCTGTTCACATACTCTGTTGGTACCCCATGTAGTTCAGCATGGGAGAAAATTCAGTGAGTATAATTATATTCAGTCTAACACACCTCTTATTGGTTAATTAATTTTCACTGGCCTGCCAATCAGTGGCTCTCAATCCACATTCCTCCCATCACCGCCGGTGTTATTCTCCACACCAAAAGGACCTATTCTCACAGCATGCAATCACACTTTGCAATAAAAATTTTAACAGGGACTATTTCAGTGTGACATGAATGAGGTCATTTACTGCAACAATCTGTTGAACAGAGATACTTGTCACTTATTCTGTGGAGTATGTGAATATATAGCTTTAACACCCATTTCATATGAATCATTTTATTCAAATCAGGCGCTCTCAGGGATTTGCTTGTTACCGTCTATAAAAATTACACCATCCCAGCACACTGCAAACTTGGCATTATCGCCAAACCTAAAAACAGACCACTGTTTACAGGAGGACACAGCCACTGGTCTCTAGTTGGTTCTGAGGTTCAGGTCAGCCCTGATTTGCATTCACTTGTTCAGTTGTTTTCTTCATCCCTGTACCAGTCACTAGGGTGCGCTCTCAAGGCTCAGTCAGCCTCTCCTTCCACGTCATCACCAAGGACATGAAGAAGCTAGGATATGATGTTGGCCTCACAGAGCCCCAGCAGGGCTCACACCACCATGCTACCGGACAAGCCTACTCTTGATCCAGCTAACTGGGGGGGGGGGGCAGGGTTTGCTGTGGGAACAGGATCTAGTTGTATAGTCTTTTTTAAAAAACATTTTTGTATTAATAATAATAAAGTACTATAAGCTACTGGTCCCACATTTCACTCATTACAGCCCAACAGATGTCAGTATTACAGCCAGAGGTGAATCTCTGGCATAAACTTAGATTCAAACTACAGAGCGATAATTTGAAAGTAAATGGGGGGGGGGGGGGGACTCCTCACTGGCACCAAAGGCCAGTGGCTGTCAAACCACTGACAGCATTCACAGAGACTAAGCAAAAGCTGGACTGATAGTTTATTTTTTACCTTCGCAGCTAGAGGTCTTTTAGCAAGTCGCTGCTATTTAGGTGATGTTAAAACATCACATTATTCATGTGACTTTTCTACAAAAAAAAAAAAACACATTAAGAAATAAGGTACAGAACAATATGTTACAATAGTACAAATGATAAATTATACAGTTATAATGCCAAACAAGTTGAGCACATATCCATAACAAGCAGCCTGCTCCCAGTAAAATGAAACAGTTTGGTAAATATACAATTACATGGAAAAATAGACTTGTATATGCTCACAATGTTAGTCCTGAACAATAAATGCATGAATACATAGTAACAAACCAATGGGAAACACACTGAATGAGATGCAGTCAAACAAGACAGTGTGACATATTGAGCTAGATATTGTATGTAGTTCATAGACATTGCAAAACATTTGCAACTTGTGATAAATGTCATTAGCTGTTTTTTTACTTCCAATTTTGCATATTCATATTATACTCATCTGCAGGGATAAGCATTTTTAATAAAAAGTTAGAACCTGTTCAGCACGTCGACATCTATCAGATTAAAGTATATAAACATAGCTTAAAGCTGTCTCCCCCCCCTTATGCCTGAGTATGTGTCTTGGTAGGTAAGCTAGCTAGCTAAGATCTGAACACACCCACAAATTTGCTACAGAGCTGTACAAAAACTGCACTACCCTAACAGTTCCAGCAGAGGGTACTAACAGCAAATTAAGTAGAAAAAGGTAAAATCGGCAGTGATCACGGAGGGCCTAAAATAAACCACAGGGCCTACAAGTAGTAAGTAAATAAGTATCTACATATCAGTAAGAAAAGTGACATTACATCCTCCCTTGGAATACAATGCCAGGGATGTGACTTTGGTAAGTGTCTTTTCATAGTGATACGTTGCAGTTTTATTGTGCTTGTAAGTAGCCATTTCTCTCTACTTTATGTGAAGCATCGGAGCAGAGCAAACCAAGCAGATCCTTCGCATGACCGAATGCTCTGCAGTCTAATGGCCATTTCTGGTTTTTCCTGTTGATCATCACCATGTTTAACTGCCTAATGAATGAAAAGATAATGCACAGTGTTTTTTTTTTTTTTAAGAAACATTTGTTCTATGGTTGAAGGAATCCCCCATTTTCTGAGCTAAGACGCCCTTATCGCAAACCTGCCAGACTAAAATAAACGACCTGTAAAAACAAAACCGGTTGATCACGTCATACGGAGTCAACTGCTGTTGACTGGGCAAGTCCCCATGTGGTTTAAGGGGGGAGGGGCATAAAAAAAATAGAAATAATTCAACATTCAGCATGAATTACTGTCAAAACCACTTAACGGAAGGGGGGGGGGGTTTGACCCTTCTTCACAACATTTGATCGAAATATACTCCCCCCTCCCCACCACAAACACCTCCTACCTCCCCAGATTCTGTACATATTGACTTAATACTCATTTCTGTATACCTGTAAATTATGTATATTTAAGATGTATAGTTTAAAAACTTTTAAAAAGACAAAACGTCTGTTTTTGGCAGGACTGATTTCTGGGGTGAGGGTGGGGCTGATACATGTGCTAAAAATTACACACGCAGCTGCATAAAAGGGTCACAGAGACAGACACGCTGGGCATGCTGGGAAAGCTCATCGCCACAGACAGCTAACACGCCAACACCCTGAATTCCCTTTACTCCTTTCCACAACTCTACATATTAAAAAAAACACAAAACAAAAAACACACACAACCCATTTAGAAATATTAATTGCTGGAACATTCTTTTGTAATAGCACAACTAGAGAGAGAGAGAGAGAGAGAGAGAGGCCTAACTCTAAACCAGAGGAACAGTCAGGTCTACATTAAAACAGTCATTCGGAAAACCTTGCAGAGTGAGCCGGACACTCAAAGAATTTAAACTACCATTAAACCCATTAACAAATGTCCAGACTGTATGGATGGGGAAAACCCCAAACATACACACTGTGGCTTTATTTTAAAAAAGGGGGGGGGGGGGGGGGACCAAAGACCAGGTTCCCCCGGGGGCTCCCGAAGGATTAAACTAA
>JAAGVU020000044.1:16361035-16396740 GCA_011763525.2 Mormyrus iriodes | reverse complement strand
TATAAAAAAAAGTTTCCCTGGGTTGTTACTGTTATACCCTTTCTTTTTAACTTCAGCAGGGGGATTAAAAAAAAAAATGCCCCAACTGCCCCCCCCCCCCCCCACATCGAGACAGCACCTCCACACGTCTCCCATCTGGACCACCTACATGAACCCCCTCCAATGAGGAGCACCTGAACACCTTCTAAACGATTAGCAACTGCCCTGTGCTTTGGGGTTCAGACAGCATCCCTGGGTAATTACACGCCTACACCAGTAAGCTAATGATCTTTCCTTACATTTACTAGAATTCACTTTAAATTTACATTGACAGATACACATGCATTAGTATTCCATGCAATCTCTGACCACAAGCACAGATCCTTAACCACTATACCACCTGCTGTCTCTTTGCTACCCCACGACCCCCCCAAATGAGACTCTGGGGCTGGACCCTCTGGAGCTGTGTGGAGGCAGCATTTCCTGTTCTTCTGAACAGGGGCCAGAGGAAGTGGGGGGGGGGGAGAGACAGGAGTCCACAAAACAACTTGGCACAGACCGTAAATTCATTAAAAGGCCCTGAAATGTGACTCCTTGTGTCCTGCGGAGTGACCATAGTGCCCCCCTCCCCTCCAGACCAACCGCTGCCCCCACCCCACACCAGGGGCCAGCATACAAATGAATACTGAGGGGCCCTAATGAAACATCTGCTGCTTTAATCACTCATTCAGGCCCCATCGTGCAAAAGGAAGACAGGGCCGACTCTCACAGGCCTGATCGTCTCCCCTGCCAGGCAAATGGGGAGTCATACACACCAATGAACTCCACACACACCAACGTGCACTAATTCACAACTTGCGCATGGAGTCAAATGCGTGGGGCCAAAACACGGATTCAAACAGCACCACCTGTCTCCAGGAAGTGAGCACTATGCAGAGGTAGAGTGCCCAAGCCCCGACTGGGCTTTTCAAAAGAGGGTCTTCAGGAACGGGCCATAACCTTCAGCAACGATGTCCAGCCTTCCCTTTTCCCAACAACGTTCAGCATTCATATGGCAAACAGGATTTGCGCCCGTTCGGACTAGCAGCTCTTGGCTGTTGAGGATAGAAATTGAATCGGCGTACATGGAGGAAAGAGGAAGGGATAACCACAGAGAAGAACATCGTGAAACTCTCAACCCAGAGGTCAAACTACTGTGCAAGTCAAGTCTGACACAAATGTCCCCAAAAAGCATTTTATTAACAGCACTTCCTGAACAGCATGTCACCAACATGTTTAGCACATGAATGTAGCAAAGTTGCTGTAATTAGGATTCCTGTTCAAATAATGAAACAGCTTCAACATCGACCAGATATAACCATGTTTCTCAACTGGTTATCATTAAGAAGCAGATAAAATGCAGCTTGGTGACTATGAAGCCTAAAAACCATCCTTAGCAGAAACGATTTAATAAATCGACAAACATCACCCATGGAAAAAACTGTTTGGGGATGTGAAGCTTGCCATTTTTCACCCCTCCCCCCCGACAAAATAAACAGGTTGAGATTTTTCCTCTGCCAACAGGATGTTTAAATAAGGAAATTTGGAAAGAGCAGAAATCTCCCAGGTTAAAACAGCATCAAACTGGGTCATACCTCTATTTGAAACATCTGGAGGAATGATCCACTTCATGTTTAGAGGAAACAAGGTCTATGTGCATTGGCATATTTAAAAGATTTCACCATTTATAAGTTACAAACCTGACTAAGTGCCAGGCAACTCATAGTGAACATGCATATGCAGTAGGAAATATCTGAAGTGGTGTCAGATGAAGATACTGGATACGGCATCAGCCCACGATAGTATAGGCAAAGCTGACCAGGCACAGAAGTGTGTGTCATAGCAGCTGTCCCTCCCACCCCATCCCCCACCAGACACACACACACACCTAAAGGTTGTAGGAGGTGACCCTCCTATCAAGGCTAAATATAGGACATCAAAGACAAGAGATGTTTCAGAAACATCCGCGGCCCTTGTTTTTAACTCCATGTCACTGAGTTCATACGAACAGAGAATTCCAGCACTAGGACGACAGCAAAATCGCTCCCACGGGTTTCAGGCCACTAACAGCTAAGCATCAACACGAAGAACTTTCTGTGATGTAGCCAATTATCTGCAAGAAGTGCGTAAACCTTTTAAAGGGCTGAAGTAATCTCAACCGCAGCAACAGAAATTAGTATATTTCCATTCATCAACTAAATTAAAAAAAAAAAGTCATCAATCTTTTGATGAGCCTGACGTCGAAAGATCAGCAGAAATGTATCCACCACAAACACTGAGGTCAAAATCGAAAAACTGAGTGTTCAGCTAAAGCACAGTATGCAAAAGTTCCTAACCTAACCATCTTCACATCTACAACCTGAAGCCACTAACCTGCTTCTTCACCTAAGAAAACTAATACATATATACACACACATATTTTTATATATAACAGACTTGACAGCCTTTCGCACACTTGGTGAGACCAAGATGCAAAATATAACCACAGTGTCACTCGCTTCCTCATTTTTGATAGACTACATTCATAACACTGATGGTAATGATGCAGAAGATGAATGAAAATATGGAAATCCATATGACAGCCAACAAAATCAGAGCTTGCCAATCTGCAGTTTACTGGCCAGGCCGGTACTACTACTGTACTTATAAAAAGAAAAACAAATTAAAAATCACTGCTTTGAAACACTACAGGCAGAGTTGACAACAGAAGGCAGACTCTCCCATGAGACCACTTTGACTATGGGGTATTGCACACAATCTCAGACGCTCCATAGCAACACAAATCTGCTCCACACCAAAACTTGAACAAGGGCGTGTAGTGTGCGGTAAAACTGGAAAGGGGTCATCCTTCTGACAGCCCAAGAGCGGGACCAAAGGGCCCCCACGCTAAGATCAGCGAGGCGGACAGGCGGTAATGTTGGCTGCCACACCTCAGCTGGGAACTACTACCCTCCCTACTGGGTAAGACAGGTGTCAGGTGTGTCCAACACCCATCTACCGGGGCCACCTGCCAGCGGACACTCTGACATTCAAAGTGTCAAAGCAAGGTTTGCAAAAAAAGACCAACCAGGAGCTGTGGGAATGACCTCAAGGGTATGGCTGACCCACATATAGATAAACCACAGCTTACATAACATGAGGCACCTTGCCTGCACCACTGACTAGAGGCGATCCAGCCGGTTTTTTCACATAAATCCACTCCTTTTCCGAGATGAGTACGACCAAGATGTCAGATATAAAGCTGAAATGTGAAAAGAAGCAAATGAAGAGTTAGGAGGGGAAAAAAAAGATCCCCAGCAGGTTTTTGCTTTCCAAGATCACGCCAAAGGAACGGATGTACATATCATGAACTGTTAATCTGATTTCGTGTGCGGGGAGTTTAATCCCTCCAGCCCAACCCCAACCCCCACCAGCCGGAAAATGACAACAAAGAGCCTCACAGTAAATTCAATAAGTGCGGGGAGCATCCAGGAGCGGTCCCCGGCGTACAGTGCAAAGCCACCGGGGCGCCCAGCTGGCCCCCCAAACCCGAGCACCGCCATTCGCTTCATTGTCTTCCTCAGTCCACGGACACTCTCCTTAGACAAAGCGCCAGGGCACTAGGGGGGTCAAACACGGACAAGACAATGGATGCGGGTCCTCAACCCCACCCGGAACCAGAGAAAGACCGGGGTTCGACACGGGCCAGGCAGGCGGAGACCCTGGCTGGGGCTGCGCTACTGTTAACGGCTGGAGCCGGAGGAGCAACCAGCTGACGAGGCTAAGCCAGTCGTGCGGGTACCGGCGCTAAACTAAAGTTACCCCACGGTGTAGCTTCACAATAAGGGGTCAGGGAAAGGTGACGGAGCGCGGAACGCCGAAGTAAAAAGCGCGGAAAAAAGTTATAGGCAGTTACTCAAACGTGTCAAAACACCGCTAATTCGCTAAATGAAGGCATTTAAAATCAAGTTAGCAATCTTAGCCGCTTAACGTGGACCGCAGCAGCCAGCATTAGCAGGAAAGCTAACGGAGAGGCAGTCGCTAGCGGCGCAGGGAGAGGCCGCGTCGGGGGGCGCACGGAGCTGCTCGCAGCTTTGGGGCTAAACCACCGCCGGCGCCGAGCTCTAAAAGCTGCCCGCTGGCTAGGAGAAGCCTGTCGGGAGGGGGGAAAAAGTTGGACAGTCGCACTTTTGCTGATAGTTGCGGCGTCCGTGCGGCCGAAGCAGGGGGGTGAGGCAGGCAATCTGTTGAATACCGCTCCGTACCAACTTGCTAGGTCGCTAATTAATCCGGAGCGGCTTACCGCCGGCGCCCGGTTGGCGTTGGTTACTGTCCTCCTCGGGAAGTCGGGGTATCACTAGGCCGCTGGCGCTCCCCAGTTCCCTGGCGAGGTGGCCGAAGTAGCCGGTATTTCGCGGTAAAGAAGCACCGGGACTACTGCCGCGTCGCCCCGGGGCGGACGAGTCTCTCCCCCCCCCCAAAACCCTCCCCAGGAGGAAATGAATAACTTACCAGTGCGTTCCACTCGAGGCGGGGGCACTCCTCACTGCTGAAATACGAGCCATAACTTCTGGCTTTAGCTTGCAATGCAACTACAGAAAATAACGTGTGAGAACTTGAGGGCGTAGCTCTTGTTTTAGGGGCTTCAGGGGTGAAACTATAAGCAGCGTGTCGCAGGTCGATGCAGCCGGCCGAGCTTCCCCGCACGTCTCCCTGGTACTCCGCACACTCCTCGGTGTGACACCCACACAATCCAACATGGCGCACCGACGGACGCTCTTTCGGGGAGGGGCAGGCGGCCAAGGGTGTGATCAATCCACTGCCTTGCCGAGAGAATAACAACAGTAATAATAAATCTACAATCGTAATTATTTCATTGTACGTCCATTTAAAATGCCGCTGAACGAGCGGCTCAGCATGCGACTCTGACCCTCCGCCCGAAGAGAGTTTGTAAAACACACAGACATAGGAGAACGCCACGTTTTTCAGTGCCAGCTAAAAAATCCTGTCCCAAACATGCAGCTGCTCGAAAGGTCTGGAGTTACAACTACAGGGATCTTCAAATTATAGGAAAAATACCTAATGTCTTTTTAGCATCTGCCAGAATACAGTGGCGCCCATCTGCAATACAAGTGACTCCGCTGTCATGTTATACGCGCATTACATATAACTTCCATTCTTTGTGTGAAACGATCCGACAAAGTGGCAGGAATATTACTTATTCGCTCCGCCCTAAAGCTCTCTCACCTGTTAGGCTCTAAGTTGACCTAAAATTATTATATTTTAAAATTTGCAGCTGAAATAAGTTTTAACATGCTTATTCATGAACTTAATGTGGTGTATCTAGCAATACTTATAGGAAATATTAATAATTTACTGTTTCGCCAGATCTGAAGCTGTCACAGAGGGAGTTACACAATATCCGTTGTGTCCCAATGCGAGCCACTCGGACTCGACTTATGCAGGCATTTCTGCTTCCACGGTGCATACACGCCCTTTGAAGACATACGCTAGTCTCTGTTGCGTGAAACATTCTTCTGTACAATACAATAAACAAAGTTTGTAGCTGGGTGTGAACAAATGTCCAAAAATAAATAACTTCCGGAGGGAAAAGTACCTGAAATATTGGCAATTTAGTATTCAAGCTTAACTGCATTGAAATGGTTCTAATTTATTATTAGAATGTGCCACATTTTATCGAACACCGAATAAGATGACGTAATAGGTCATAAATGAGATAAATGAGGAATTTAAACATACTGACGAAGGAGTGCTGAGGGAGTAAATTAGCAAGCTATGGATTAGCCAAATAAAGATTAATCTAAGCTGATTTAAGCGTCTGCACTTACTAGCCCCCTAATGTCAATTGTGCACAATAGTCATTAAGAGTACGTCAGGTACTAATATCGTATCATTTACTGAAATGAGATTGCAATCATTTTGTTGTAGTTGTCTTATCTGACGACGAGCAGTGGTTAATCCTATTCGGGTGGAGACGAGGCATTTTTTTTTTCAAATATTTAAAAGACGTTTTGTTAATGCATACCTTTAGGGGGCAGTCTTGTGTTGTCTTCAGTTTAGATAGTCATCCATCCTTCTTCCAGCTGCTTACCCTGGTCAGGGTTGTTGTGCGTATCCCAAACAGCACAGTGCACAAGGCTGGAGTACAGCCTCGACGGGATGCCATCCATCACAGGGCACATACATGCAAACATACCTGAAGGATAAATGGTATAGTACGATTCCAGGCAAACTATGTTTTTTAGTGTATCACGGCCACAAAAAGACACGAAATATAAAAATGCAATACTGACATACTTATGATAAACAAATAATGTTATTTCGGTATATTTATATACGCAACATGATTGGAAAAAAAATCCAACTGCTAATATGTATGTCCTTTTCTGTATTTGTTGGGAAGCTGACTGATCTCTTCGGTAACATTTCAATTAAAGCACTAGTGTTACCAACTTTTCCTCTAATAATAGTTAAAAAAGCAAATCTGGAATACCGAACTGATTAGACAAAATAGGACAGACAATATAAATGCGCACAACATTTGTGTTTAAATTATTAAGCATTGCAAACAGTTGTAATTATGAAGGAGCCACAGTAAGAACTCAACAATTAATGATTAAATTAAAATGTATTTGACTGTTCAGAGGCATTGCGGAAGGCAAATCTGGCCTATTAATGCTGTTATGGTATCCTCACAATAATAATTAAGATATTTATTCACATATTTAAATGTCTAGATTTACATGGGAAAGGATGCTCTGGAGATGAGCTTCAGAAGGTGGAAGTATGGGTAACTTGGCTATGGATGTAATGTCAGGTTGCCTAGCAAGAACTCCCTGGACGAGAGATGAACATTGTGCTGATGGCAGTTCCTCAAACCCTTGAGACATTTCAAGGAGTAGACAGTTGGCTGCTTCTGATTGGCTGATGCAACAGGGGGGTCTGAGTGACAGGTCACAGTCCTCTATCCCCAAGGTGTGTAGGGGTAAACAATGGAAGACTTGTTTTGTAATTTTTCCCACACATTTACTAGGTGAATGGCAAAATATTTTTTTTACTTGATCGTATTCATTGTATTGTAAGAATTATTATTAGCTTCCAGCTGCTTTTTGTTGTCATTGAAAAAAGAGGGGGGCGGCCTCTTGTCTAGTAAATGCTAATAATGGCCCAACAAACACTGTAAATTCCAGAAAAATCAAACACAGTCATAAGATGTGGAACCGAAGAAAAGTATCAAAGAACCATATCAAAAGAACCACAAAAAGACAAGAATGGAAACCAGAGGCTTAACCAGAAGATTTACAGTAGTGAGTAGGTTTCTACATCAGGTTCCAGCCAGTCCTGCCTGATTCACTTTCAAGAAAATTTCCTGATATTTCAAAAGCCCCGATAAGAAGAACAGCAGTTGTGTGATGTGAGTTATGCTCATGATTTGTTTCCCTGGCAAAGATACTTCCCGCTACCGTGGTGCACTCTTCCATCTGAAATTAACGCAATTGTGACACATTTGCACAGTCACTTTTTCCCAAACCATTCCTTAATAGGCATGATCAACATGAGTCTCAGGCTATGTATGCAGTATCCCAGGAAAGAGTCATGTGACCACGTACCACACATTACTGAGTGGCCCATCTAACTGACATACAGGTAGTAGTGCCAGTCCTACTTTTTGTAACAATGGGTTCCTGGAAAAAAACAGCAGTCCACAATTATTATATGCGGTGACAGTGTTAGCATTTTTTAAATGAGAAAATATATTAAAAAGATCCTAGCATTATGTATAACTAGAGAACATCCAAATATTTAAAAAACTGTCTATATAAGTTACAACTTGCAATGTAATTTTCTCTATCGGCATGGGGCCATATCATCATGTCATTAAAGCACTCATGCTACATTTGTCCTTCAAAAAACCTGCTACACCCATACTGGGCCTGAGAATCTGACCAGCTAACAGGTCATACAGCATATTTATGGGTGTGACCACATATGAATTCACTTCCTCGGCCCTGAAGGAAGTCTTCAGGTGACTGTTTGGCCTTGTATCCTTTGCTTTGTATTGTTTGCCTAGTTGCAGGGGCAACACAAAGGGAGGTACCTTAGAACAATTCCAAGGGCCCCGGAGTGACAGTGGCTCTAAATAATTTGAAACATAATTTTATCGGTCTGGGTTGGGGGACCAATTTCATACACTTTCATGGGGCCCAAAATCCTGAGTTGTGTCCCAGGCTGGCACCACAAATGTACATTATGGAGTTGCAATAAGATGGAGAGACTATGGGAAACATGAGGATTGGATTCAGAGGACCTGGTTTTTCAAAACAACAGAATCTGTTGTAATTTCTTAAGCAGTAATAAAGGTGCCTGTTATGGTGGTATACAGATGAAAGTGTACTGTCTAGTGAATGTTACAAGCTGCAACATAATGTAATACACACATTACCCAGCAGATGGCAGCAAAACATATCGTTATCAAGGCATTAGTTTACTGACAGAAGTAACCTTCAAAAACCATGACATCAAGACCAAGGAAGTAATTAGCCGAATTAATGTATGTGGAAAAAGGCAGGAACTTCGATTTATGGTATGATGACCTGGGTTTTCAGGTCTCATATCTGCTATTAAAATTTATAAATGTGCAATCTACTCATTCAGTTGAGGAAATCTCTTAAATACATTTCAGCAAATTACAAGATATGCCTCTCAGAGAAAATTAACTGCAAGATTTATTGGCAAAACAAAGCTAAATTAAGGAAATAAGGTTCAGGATGGTGCTCTTGGGAAATGGAGGTACATTCTACTCTGTCTACGTTCTAATTAACCAAGGAATCTACCTAATTTATCCACCCACTAACTACTGCCAGAAAGAAGTTTAAAAACTAAAAGATATTTACTAAAACATATTATTTACTTTTGGGTAAACTAAAGATGTCTTACTAATCAACAATTTTCCTCACACCTGTAGAACTGCCCTGTTTTTTTTTTTTGTTGTTGCAGATAACTGTTATGTAATTGACATCAAAATAACAGTTTATACAATAAAATAGGTAAATTAGCAGACTGTGTACATGATATTAAAATTTTCATGTGTATTAAGATATATTTAACATGGCAATAAGTGTTATTTTGATATTTGATACATAAATTAAAACTACTTGTAATAGGATTCAAGTTCACTGTAATATATACTGCCTTGTTTCGTAACTCAGTTTAAGAGGTCCCTAGGACAGTCGACAATTTTGCTCTCTCCCAGCCCAACACAATTAAGCTAAACTATCAAGCAATCAAGAATACTGAAAACCTGGTACAAGTTTGTTGGGAGTTGGGAAGGAGCAAAAATGTGGACTGTCTGGGGGTCCCCAAAGACTATATTGAGAAACGTTGCTATACTGGATAAATGGTTATGGATGGACGTATAACATAACATAGCATAACATTAATGTTACATCACAGGTTCTGCATTTGATAGTGCATTCATATTAAGTCATTTTTTAACCAACAGAATAGAGTTTTCTGCAGCTCATCGGAAGGAGCTTATTAAACAAGTTGTTTTACCCCGTTGTCTTCCGCTCTTTGTTGCCTGCTGTTGTGTCTCAAGCGAATTTAAGGTACAGCAATTAGACTAGTCAAAGAGATAATTCTCCATCTGCTCTGTCGGTCAATGTAGCCATCGCAATTGTACAAACTGTAATACACACATCATCCACCAGAGGGAACCAAGACACATCATTACTGAAGTAATGAGTCAATGGTGTGTGAAAACCCTGGCAGAGTTAGCGATCATTTTGTAGTGAGCCTTCAGGTCTTCAAGATCAAAATCAAAACGCATTATGCATTGTGTCTGATCCCCTGCCACAGCAAGCCAGCCTTAGAGTTACGCTTCAAACTGCTTATAAACCCTGGAGCACTACATATTTAGTTCCCTCCTTGTATATTGATTTTTTTTCATACCTCATAATAATAGCTAGGTAGTTTTTTTCTATTCATAATTCACAAGAACAGCCAGGTAGTCCAAGCTGTTTCTCGTCTCAGCTTGCCTTCATAAAAAGCCAAAAGGTTGATTTGTTCCCCAGCTTGCTTCAAGAGCACAGAACCCAACCAAATGGACCCCAGCCAAGCCTATCCCAACTGAACGTAGCTTTTCTACTACTCCTACAGAGGGAAGAAATGCGCAGGAATGCTTGAAATTTCTGTGGGGACCTTCTACTTCCCAGAATGTAGTTTCAAGAATCATGCAACATGACTGATCAGCTGATAACAGCTTCATGCAAACCAGTTCTTGCAGGTATTCTTACCTCTGTTGTGAGTTCCTTATTTTTATAAGCATAAAGAAAAGATATTATTTGTGTTTACATTTTTGTCCCATAATTTTTTTTCTGCCCTTCACTTAAGCTGCAAATCTCCCTGCAAAAGATATTGTATTGTCTCTTTATCTACCTGCCTAATCTTGTTATGCTAACAAACAGCCATGCATATCTGCTGTCTGCACTTACTGTCTACTGCTTTGACTCCCTTGACCCATAGAAATACCTGTCTTCAGTCTACAATATTACATCAACTGAAAGATTTATGTGAAGCAAAGGGTGGCTTGAGAGAAATCTCATAGATTAGGCAGTACTCTAATGCATAGGAAGACAGGACTCCACATAACTGAACCCAGCACCTTGAGGTACATCAGTCTGGCTCACCGCAAGGATCCAGATGGCAAACTCTCTGAAATGTTACACAGAGAACAGACAGGTAATTGTTTCATTGTTAGTGTTTCTAGGTGACAAATACCTTCAATGCCTGCAATGATAGACTTGCTAAATACAGGTGTGTTGAAAACTTACAGTCCATGATTTTCTCAGAGGGGCTGAGCCAGAAAGTACTTTTTTCTGGGAGGAACTCTTTGATACTCCACAAAACCAGTAGCATCTCCTTAGAGAACATAGTCCTGTTGTGGCAAGAAGATGATCGGGGTGGGATTGGTGCAAGAAAGATGGTTTGAGAGGTGAAACTGTGACATAGAAGACTGCAGATTCAGAGCTTACTGTAAGAAGATTGCGCAAGAACAGTAATCTTAATATGACAGACTTTAATAGATATCTCTCGGTATAAATTGTGGAAAATGCTGTAAAATATATGATTTCATGCTGCCTGAACCTGCCTGATAATTTACAGGATCAGTCTCTCCAGGTACCACTTTTGAAAATGACTAAGACACAAGTGTTAAGCTGGAGCCTTTAATTAGCGTATGATTAATGTCCAAAACTACCTCCACATTTTCGTGTTGTTCACCCGTGTGAACCAACACAAGCCTCTTAGCCCTAGTCTTGTTATCCTAGTATTTTGCTATGTTTCTTAGTTTTCAGTTTTTCAGTCTTCCAATTCATTTAGTGTTATTGATTTCACCTCTTTCTCCTGTTCCTATGCCTTCCTTCATTGGTTAATTTGATTATGATTTACACCTGTTCCTCATTTGCCCCCGTGTTCTATGTGTATTTAAGTACCTGCCCTCACTCCCTTCGTTAGTCAGTCATTGTGTTAAGTTACTGTGTGTTTGTTGCGCTGGTCCATTGCTTAGTTCTGCTCCATGTGTTGCCCTGTTCTTTTATTATGTTACGTTATGGTTCTTGCAGTTCATGTTTGTTTTTCCCCATGTTTTCTGACCCCTTGCAGCCCTTTATTTTGTACCTTCCCCAGCGTTGATAGTTTCCTGAATAAGCCGTTTTGTCTTGCAGCTATCCAAGACAAGTTTTCCATACTGCACCATGCTGCTCTTGCACGATATGATTGTGAGCTTATAGTCCTGAAACTGTTTTCTCATTACTGCTATAAAAAAAAGCTATAGAAACCTATTCCAGCCAAACTTAGTTTTTCCTTTCCTAAACTTAGAAGTATAAGGGACTTTCTCATTCATCAGTCTGAAGTGCTGAAGCTATAGTTATGTTTAATAGTTTATGGAACTTGTCACATTTAGTGGAGTAACAGGGTACAAAACATTGCCATAAAAATAGGTGACAACCCTGAATTTGATTATAAAATACTAGCAGAAATATTCCATTGCAGTTGCAGTGAGAACCCTTAATCTGTGTCTCTGCAGTAATAATTATGCACCTAATGACTCAAGATGAGAGAACAGATTTAAAGAGTTGATGCAGCCCATACTGCCTGCAGTTACCTGGCCCCCTTGGACTACACCCTATTATTATCACAAAGTGGAACGAGCAGTCTCTCACTCCAATAAATCGATCACATTTCCTTTGTTGCATGCGCTGCCAAAGCTGAAAACATTTCTTGTGTTTACACCACACACCTATATCGATGGATCAGGTATTCCTGCCTTCAGCGGTGTCAGGTGCGAACCAAGTGACTCAGTTGCAAAGTATGTCTGCAAAACCAGATCACAGGCAATAGGAATTCTGTCTTCTTTTACATCCATTAAGTAAGGCAGCTTGTCTGTTGGTCTCGTTTTTCTGTTTACCGTTTAAAAACATCTAATTTCTGTAAGACAGGTTTGGTTTCCCAGTTTGGCTGTTTGTACATATAAAGCATCATTGTCAAACAAGCAATTGTCACAGGGGAGCACTTCCCTTCTGGCTCTGGAGTGTCTATGGGGACTTCGCAGCATTCCATATAGCGATGGTCAATATGAATTAAAATTTGAATAACAAAGTAGCTAGTAAAATCGCCATAAGATAATATATGAATCTTTACTGTTATTGCACAGGGCAGCAAAATGTCATTTAGCAGTACAGTAGGCAGCAGTTGCAGCATATACAATATGCATAGACAAAGACAATAAATACAGAAATTCAAATGTATCAGCATAAAAATGCACAATATACGAAGTACAAGACCAGAAATATATATACAGTATTTGTGTAACAGTTTTAATTATGACAACTGTGATTAATAGTCATTTTAAGGAATCATGTTACATTACCAAGGATCAAGTAGGATCACCAGCCGTCAGGTCAGTATAGAGATAGACAGGCACGCCTTAGCTTTGCACATTGGGCAGAGTCTCCTTTAGGCCCTTTGCCTTTCCCTGTGATTCTGCCTCTGGCTGTGAAGACGATGCTCAGGGCAGGAACCAGCTTAGTGACCTTCCAGCACTATGGTCAAAGCCATAAGGGTTTCACACACATACAGTCAGAAAAAAGGGTACCAATTTCTACCTTTGCTTGTCACTGGGGCTGTACCCTCAAGAGTCTGCCAATTGTACCCTAGCTGTAGGTAAATGTACCTTTTAGTCTAATTTAAGGTAAACAAATTGACACTAGGGGTGGCACGGTGGTGCAGTGGTTAGCATTGTTGCCTCACACCTCTGGGATCAGGGTTCACGTCTCTGCCTGGGTTCTGTGTGTGTGGAGTTTGCATGTTCTCCCCGTGGGGTTTCCTCTGCATACTCCGGTTTCCCTTTGCAGTCCAAAAACATACTGAGGCTGATTGGAGCTGCCAAATTGCCTGTAGGTGTGACTGGTGTGTGAATGTGCCCAGTGATGGGTTGGCACCCCATCCTGGGTTGTTCCCTGCCTTGCACCCACAGCCTCCAGGATAGGCTCATGACCCCATATGGGATAAGTGGTTACAGAAAATGGATGGAAATGGACACTGAGGAATACCTCCAAGGTACAAACAACATTAATGTACCGCCAATGATACAAAAATGTTCATTTGAGTCCATTTCTGCACAATTACCTACACCTGCAGACCCTTGAGGGTACAGCCCCAGGGACAAGTAATTGTACCCTCAATGGTACAGATTGGTACTCTTTTCTGAGCTCTTCCAGGGCTGTTTCAGAGAGCTCCCCCCCCCGATAAATACACATTTACATTAACTTTTATTTAGAGGATGCTTTTGTCTAAAGCAACGTACAAGCGAGGCAAATAGCAAATACAAATATATGGCTGTTGAGGAGTCGACTAGGCATAAGTGCAGCTAGGCTGAGCTTCCATGAACACTCAGGTATGAGAGTAAGTAGTACTGGAGCAGGAGCAACAACGACATCTTTCAAACAAAGCAGGAATCTAATAATAGTATGTAATCAATGCTTGAAGTAGGCAAGTACTCACTGGTATACAGTACCAGCACCTCCATGTTTTACTCTTGAGAGTACTGGCACCTCTCATTATCTGATGGTTCTGAATAACAAGGGGAATACCAGCATCTGCTACTGAATAACAAGGGGAGTACTGACACCTAGTACTGAATAATAAGAGGAGTACTGACACCTGGTACTGAATAATAAGGGGAGTACTGGAACCTGGTACTGGATGACAAGGTGAGTACTGGCACCTGTTTTTCCCCCACTTCAAGCAGTGTAAAGATATGTATTGTAAATAAATGTACATAAATGAATTTAAATAGTTTGTTCTCATTTATTTTCATTAAAGTCAAACCCCCCCCCCCAAGTAATGGCTTGGCCCCCCTTTTCATAAATCATTAGCGACACTCCTGGCATCACCCGATTGTCACCAGGAAAATCATGGAGTGGAGAGTAGCCGGGAATGGGTTAAAAAGTAGGGAAAAGGTGAGTCAGACAGGCTGGCAGGAATGCTGAGAGAACGACACGCAAAACAGTTTGAGGAGACTCCATGTGTCACCGTGTGTCACCCTGTGTCACTGCATGTCCTAACCCTCAGCCCCTGGCCGTGGTGCGATGATGACAATATTCAGGGGACAAGTTGTCCGGTTTGCCTTATGACAGCTAATGACTGGCATCAGAAATAAAAAGCTGAAAAAATACACAAAGCAACTTGACAAGCGCACAAACCTTTAGAAGAAGAAAAAGAGGACAGTGGCAGCAAGGCTGGAGCTCTCACAAAAATAATAAAGATTCCCTTTCAGTCTGAGAGCTGGGCGGGGGGGAGGGGGGCTGTGTTTATTTTAACATCTGTCTGACATGTTCAAAACCTGCCTATTCTGAAAAATAACCATCATCGTCCTCTTAGTAAGAACTGGGCTCTTATATATTGATGTAAAAGTCAATTACCACCTGGGCATAGTAGTAGTAAATGAAGATTTATTTTTTTTCTGTCATGGTATGCCAATGCAAGTTATACCCTGCATACTTCATACATAACAAGCCATAGTCATTATTTATTAGGGCGCAATGCCCTTTGATGACCTGCATCATGAGAAATGTTAATACCAATTAAATATTTTTTTACTGTTTCAGTACATGGCATTCTACTCCAGAAGCCCAGTCAAGAACACAGCGTATTTATCAAGCAGTAGTCCCGGCGGAGCGGATCCAGGGCATGCTGCTTACACAGAAATGCCCTGAGGCTTCACTACCAGGCACTTGTGAAACCTCCCCATGCGTCAGGAGCCTCCTATATGTCAAAGACCCAGCCGTCCTCGTCACGAACGATTTTGCACTTTGTCAAAATGATGAACACGTATGCATATCGTGTGTCACCTCTCCCGACGAACACGGTATTTAAAATGACAGCCATAAAAAGTGACAGTCAGCCATCACCTGCAAAGGAGTGTTTGGATTTTATTAGTTTGGTGACAGATTTGAAAGTGAGGGGATTTCTCTTCTTTCCAAAGAGCCTGATCCTTATAAAGATGATTCAGAAATCGTTAAAGGGGATTCCTGGTTTGGCAATCTTCTGCAACATTGAATGCTAGCCACTTCCCAGGAACAGCAAAAAGAAATCTGTCCACTGTCAAACTTGGGGTTGGAAGGCTTGATAATGAGTTTTTATGCAGACAAGATACACAAACTGGGTAACAACCTCCTCGCCATACATTTATGGTGACCACCATGTCAGGAAGGACACTACAAGCTATGACAGGGTTTATAAACTACCATTTCAAACATTTCAATTAAAAGGACCCGGATTTCACCGAGTTCTTGCTGTGTGCTGATTGGTCAGTCTCCTATAACCATGCATGTGTCACTAATGTTAGTGTGAAACAGTTAGATGAGTCTTTCAGATCAAGGAAACAAACCAGTCAAAGTACAAGACAAACCAAACAATTTAGCTGAGCACGGGAGCATTTTAGGTTTTAAGTACAAAAACCTGAAGTAGCTCACAGTGTCCCCCATGACATGGATTAGGTGGTCACCCTACATACATCACATTTTTAAACAGAACCCATGTGCGAGCTTATTATTGTACGTGGGAAAGGTAGGCATATATATTTCTGTCTGTGGCATCAAACCAGGATATACACCAGGACAGAAAGAAAAACATCCATAGGCCTACAGGTAGAAAAACATAAACTAGTTAACCAGTTAAAAGGTAACTTTAAACCAACATATTGTTACTATGGATTAGAAAATACATAGTACTTAACACACAAAAAGGCAATGTTATTGTTGGTAGAACAGAAGTGACTATGTAAATAGTTCTTCTTTCATTGTTGTTTGTACATATACATCCAGTACACATCCATGGTCTAAAGCCAGCAGCTTAGAAACAATTGCGGATGTGTACTTTTATGAGAGGAAGCTGCTGCGTTAGTCATCCCCATTTCCACGAGGTTTTTGTCCTTTTATAGTGCAAAGCCTTGTGGTTTGGTGGTTTGCTGCATTCCAAACACATATCCTAACATTAGGGTCTATTGAAGGTAATACACTATTCATGAATGAAACATACAATGCGTGGAGATAACTATTTATAAAATGTGAATAAAAACGTGTTTAGTTGCCCATACTTTTTGTACTATTTAATGTATTTATCATTCGAGGAACCGGATTCGAACACCCATTTCCGCCCACGTTTGCGCTTACTTCCACAGGCAAGGGGGGGACGTCATGATCCGCCCCTTCCCCCAGCTGCGGGCAAGCCGAAGACATTATTCAGCGCCCCGGCAGACAGTGGACTCCATTCAGTAGCGGGGCTTCGCAGTCTTTACCGAAATCGCGTTCATGGAGTTTCAATATATGCGTAAGGCTAATTTAAATCTCAGAGGTTACATTTTTTTATTTGAAAACCATAATTTGTTTTAATTGTTGGTTGTTCTTTGTCGAAATTCCAGTGTCTACCCGTTTTATAGTTTAAGTGATCTTTCGTTGCACTTTATTAATACTTGTGATTGAACAGCTGAAAACCTACGCGCTTTTATTTTCCGTTAAACTTCGCAATGGGTATTTTTCTAGGCGAAAAAGTCGCACTTCATGCAGTCTTAAGTGGAGAACGTTTTTAGCCGGTTACGGGATTGCGGGGGAGTCCCAAGGGATGGTCTGGAACCGGGGAAGATTCCCGTGTGTCATGTGATCGAGGTGTGCCCTGTTACCTGGTCTACATCATCGGCGTCAGAAATGTGGAGCACGAGATCCGAGTTAAACTAAGAAGACTGATGCGGCAAAGTGAGGTTCTTACAGCATGGTATCACAATATAGGACGTCCTGCTGGAGTTTCACTCACATTACTGATATAAATCATCCATTTGGAGCCACATGTTCTTTAACGAGGGAAGGAAGAAAACGGATTTTTTTCTTTTTATCTGATCGTTCGTTATTTGTTCTCAGGTGGGATATTTGCTAAACTGTAAATTGCTTCAAGACAGGAGAGTTTCCGAAGCCATGGCTTTGTCTCAGGTCCAATGTCTGGACGATCACAACGTTAACATGCGGACGAACGAGTCCAAGCCGGAGTTCTTCTATAGCGAGGATCAGAGACTGGCGCTGGAAGCGCTCTTCCAGGACGGACGGGACGCTTTCGACAAATACATCCATGCACACAGTGTGCGAAAGTTTTTGTCAGACCTCGAGTTGGAGCATCTAACAGGGACCGCGGAGATTTACGATCCGGGATCTGATAGTGTGAAAGCAAAGGGAGAGGGCAACGGCGACGATGCAGAGCCGTCACTCCAGTACTGGCCGGAGCGCTCGGATTGCTCGATACCAGACCTGGATATTGGATGGCCGGACTGCGTCTCGTACCGGGGAGTGACCCGGGTCAATGTTTACACGCAGCCGCCGATGGAAGGACAAGCGCACATCAAAGAAGTCGTTAGGAAAACTATAGTGCAGGCGCAGAAGGTATGAGTTTTGTCTTATTGTGTTATATAATATGTCTGATAATTGGATGCCCTCATCCGTTCAGTTGGATGATATACCGCATGTTAATAGTTGGTCATGATGAAATTGCCTTAAAGTGCCTCTGATCTGGTTCAGTAATACTGTAAAAACTGTAGCCGTAAACAATACGGTTAGCCGTGCATTGCTGATTGACAGAAACTGTATTTAGACTAAGACACGCATAATATTCTGTCAAGCTATTTGAATATTCTTGGAAACAATGAATGTTTGAAATATGCCAATTTAACATTTGGGTCCTTTACCCCCCTCCAAAAAAGAATGATCACTATTAACTTAACTTAAAGGAATTAAAATAATTTAAAAAACATTAAAATTGACTTTGTTATGGAATTGCGTTCACGTTCAGAGTCAATCTGCGCATCGTTTTACGTTTTATGGGTCAGTTAACAAATGAGGCCCCTTCTCCAACACCAGGGGGACCGGCAGACTCGCCCTGTTATTTCCTGTGGTTTTTTTTTTGCATTATATGCTTGGCCACGGCTGCAGACGTCCAGCTTAAAAATATGTGGCCTACTTTTCGCACAGAAAACAATATGAGAATACTGGTTATGTCGACGTCAGTAATCTAATTGTTCTTTTATAATTTGCTTAGCTGCAGAAAACCGGCATGTGTGGTATTAAATTGGTTCGGGTATATTTGCATTATGAAGAAAAAAAATGTCTTTAACGTAAAGAAAAGAACATTTTAAAATACATACTATGAAATATGAGACGAGGTGTCTGAACGTCAATCTACTAGTTTGATCCGAAAAACATTTTCCCCCTTGACAGGTCATCGCTGTCGTCATGGACCTGTTTACAGATGTGGACATATTCATTGACCTACTGGACGCCGCCTTTAAAAGGAAGGTGGCCGTTTACATTATACTGGAGTCCACCGGAGTGCCGCACTTTCTGAGCATGTGCAGACGGGCCCAAATGCACAAGGGACATCTAAAGGCATGTCGCTGTCTTCCACAGCCAAACAAAACGCTAGCCGACCACTTTTACACATGGCTTTCATTATAAACAGATGGGAAAGTGCCTTCTAGACATTTTTCGGTTGTTACTGTTCTGACTTGAAGTGGGTTGTTTTTTCAAATCGGAACGTTTTTTTTTAATCGTTAAGGGAATATAATAGCCAGGCCGCTCTTAGGCAGGCCTGATAGTTGGCCGTATGACTTGCTGCTGAGCTAATTGCTGTTCTGCTAACTGGACTCACGTTTAGATTCTGACTGTCCCCTGAGCTCCCGTGATAAGGCTGGCGATTCAGATCTGCACATTTTGGACATTCCTGTTCCACAGAAAAAAGAAAAAAAAAACAAAGTGATATGTCAGATTAAGCTCCCACCACCCACAGTTTTGGTGTAGAAATCGTGATGAAAGCCTTCTCTGGCAAACAAAGCGAGGGGTGCAGCCAGCCCTCCCAGATGAGCTGGTCTGTTGCATAAACTGCTGGTCCTTAGGGTAAATGGAAGACCCTGGGTGTGGCAGTTTGCATTCACAAGTTAATTCAGTGATAACAGCTGCTACTGTTTGATAACTACACAAAACCTTGTGATAATGAAGGATTTGCACATTATTAAAGTTAGCAACATTAATGCCTCTGCTTTTGTCCTAAGGATAAGGGCTTTACAATCAGTGACAGTAAAGATAAACATTCTTTAACTCATTATGTTAGACAGTTTTTCCTTTAGAAAATAAAGTGCCTGTTTTTTTTTTTTTGTCGTTCAAAATTTACCGTAAAGAATCATGTGTGACACCAAGAGTTAGTTCAAGAACCAAATGGACAGGTTTCACAAGGCTGATTTTAATAAGAGCTTAGTTCCTGAATTCCAGGTTGCGCAAAACATGAGATGTCCCAGTAGAAGGTTGGTAACAATACAATGCAATACAGCTTGAAACAAAGAGCTCTGCTTAACTGCCATTGCATGTGACATAAGCCCTAACCTTAGGTAGACTCGTTTAAACAGTGCACCATGGCCTTGGGCCATCAGTGGCACAATTTACAAAAAGCTAGGGCTCATCAACAGACAGATTCAGACAGTGAGTGAAACAAAAGACTTGTCAATTCTCTCTCCCAGATAGCCAGTTGGTCATGGTTTATGCAGGGTAAATCATGGCTGTACGCTATCCATATTTCCATTGCACCACCTACATGATGCAGGACAAACCAGAATTCTAGACTATTCCACCTCGCTGAATCCAAATTATTGAAGTATAGTTCACTTTCAATTTTCTTATCTTTTAAAGGGAAGTATAACTGCAGAATTCAGTCAGGCAACGCACATGACACTTTCTGAACAGTCTTCCCAAGCATAATTAGTTCCATTCCGAGACCAGAAGACAATTGTTCAGGTCCAGAAAGTAAAAATCCTGACCAAGATTTTGTTTCAACCAACCGAGTACTCTATCAGTGATTCTTTATTCTGAACAGGTTGGTTGAAACAAAATATTGGTCTGGATTTTTACTTTCTGGACCAGAACCATCCATCTCTGCCCAAGACCGCTCTTTTTCTCTTGACGACTTTGTGTTTAACAGACCCACAAAACACCTGTAGGCATTCAGCGGATCTCTGTAATGTTCTTTTATCCCTGTAGTTTAGCCATCATTACAGCTTTGTTGATCTAATTTCCCCTCTCAGTGTTTTGGCTCAGAGTAGGGCAATTCTATATAGTAAAACCCCACCCTTTGTATTATCCACTGTCAGAACCTGCTTTTTCTCCCCTTTATACAAGTTTTCTGCATGGACGAGTGACCCAGATTTCCCAGTATGAAAAACAATATCCCCTGGGAAAAAAATGCTAGTGCTTTTCAGATTCTGAAGATTTTCCTGCCTTAATCCCTCTGGATGTAATTATAAAAGCCACAGTGCAATGCCACCGTGGACCAGTCTGGCTTTTTATAAGTCATACATGTAACACGGGCTTTGATCATGCAGGACAGTAAACCAGTGCTTTAGACTAACGCATTTTGCATTCAAAGAAGAATATTGCATTGGTAGAAAATGCATCTCATGTTGTGAAATGCTGTTGGAAATTTTTGCGCAACTCATCAGACTTTTTAAGCCAGGGCTGGCCAGTCCTTGTTGTGGTGTGGTCAGTTTTATTTAGGTTTTCCAGCTGTACTATAACCAGATCACTAAACCACATATACAAAGAATATAAAAAGCGAGGGTAGCTTTCTTCCATTAAATAATTAATTGGCTCAGCCAAGAATTGATTTCAAATTTTTATTGTCACGTGTTCTGGCAGTTGGAGTGGATGGGACAGTTGCATGGGGGGACAACAGGACAAAGAGCAGTGCAGTAAGGGACGAGACCATGTAATACAGAGAGAAAAACGGGTAAAAAGGGAGTGAGCCAAATAACAGGTGGTGCATCAGGGAAGGATGTGGAAATGGGTAGGCAGTACTAATAATATGCTTAGCTGGGATTAAAGATGAAAATCGGCAAAACATGTCGGTTGTTCAGGAACACAGCTGGAGGGTCGTGGTTTTAAAGCTAATTGTCTGATATTTTTTAAATGAAACCTTACCTTCTGGTGTGTCATTTACTTTCCCAGAACCTGCGGGTCCGAAGCACTAGAGGGGTTGAGTTCCATACCCGCTCAGCGAGGAAAGTGTTTGGATCCTTGGCACAGAAGTTCATGTTTGTGGATGGGGACAGAGCAGTATCTGGGTCCTACAGGTATATGCTGGGGCAGATATGGAGTCTGTATCTCTCTTGAATGATCCATAAATTAAATCATTATGTTAAATTAGCAGTGTTTCCCAGTCCAGTCCTCGGGGACCCATACACAGTCCACGTTTTTGCTCCCACCCTGCTCCCTACCGTCCTTAGCAGGTGGTGTGGTGGCTCCGAGGCTTGAGATCTGTGTTGGGAATCGGAAGGTTGCTGGTTCAAATCCTATGAATGCCAGGACTGACACTATTTTGTTGGCGCTTGTTCTATTCCATCTAAACTAGTGTGGTGCTGAGGTATCACCCACCGCACGGCTGCACTCAGGTTCTCATCCCTGAGGTGGTTTGTCACGTGGTGGGAGCGGCAATGCACTGTATCAGCGCACACTCCTTAAACCAAAAATGTGGACTGTCTGATAGGGAGCTCAGAGGGAGCAAAAACATGGACTGTTTGTGGGTCCCAAAGGACCGGATTGGGAAACGGCTGTATAGCATGAACAAGGATTCAGCCTTGCTTAACTTGACTTGTTTAACTTTGATACATTCCAGTTACACATGGACAGCTTCCAGACTGGACCGGAACCTCGTCACAGTTCTCACAGGCCAGGCAGTTGAGACCTTTGATAAGCACTTTCAGGATTTGTATTTGGCGTCTCAGAGTGTGGACCTGAGTGAGGTGGACATGGAGGACGAGCCTGAGCCGGAACCGATCACACCACCTCTCCCGCCACCAATGCCTGCTGCTGTAACCCGCAAACGCATCAATCCAAAATATGCATTAGTCAGCAGTAATCTCCTAGAGTCTGAAGGTAAGACGGACTCAGAAAAAAACAAAGGTAGCAAAGATCCTGTGCCGAAAGTACTCCGACCTCCACGAGAAATACCAGAGCCTATCCCAATTCACCCTGGTCTTCTGCATCTCGAGCGAGTTAACCTGATTCCCTACCTACCCACCTGGCCTGAGCCTGATCCTCCAAGTGATGTCATAGGTTTTATCAACATCCGTGACTCCAGCAAGCCCATGCATGCCCACCTCATGCGCTCTGAACTGTTTGAGACATCGCAGGCCATCCGGTTCAAAGATCCCTTTGTCCTTCCAGAAGAACCACTTCCCGAGAAGGCCTGTCCCACACAGAAACCAATAAATCACACACCTCAGTTGTGCCAGAACCAATTTTCGCAACACCAGGAAACGCCGAAGGAACCCGGGAACAAAGCACAAATTCTGGCTCAAATTGGTTCTCCAGCTACCCAGAACACCAAAAAAATATGGTCCCGATTCCAAGCGGTCCTAGATGAACCAGTTTCTGAGGAACACAAAGAACCTCAACACCATGGAAGTAATGCTAAGAAAGGCATACATCTTCTGGGCCAAACAGGGTCTATAGCTGCCCTGGAACAAGGACAAACAAAGTCTCAAGAAAGAGGATGCATAGAAGAACCAGGGACCAAATCTAAAACTCTGAATAGCACACACATCCTGGGAAAGCAAGAGACAGCATACCCACCAGTCCCCAAACCAAGAACTATTCACCTGGTAATTGATGCAGCTACTTGTAAAGAAATCAGCCCATTGGGTCCCATGTCTGATCAAGCACCTCACAGTACTACTAAACATGACAGTGTGTTCTCCTCAGGCACACAGTTAAAGCGACTATCAGATGGTACTGAGACATGTCTGGACACAGATGATCAGAAAGAAAAACAGGCAAAAATGACATCAGATGAACTCAGAATGAATGAGTCTCCCAGGAAGGGATCTGTTGCCTCAACGACATCTGAGGAATTTTTTGAGTGTGTCGATAGTGCCAACTCAGAGCTGAAGCCAGAGCTTTTAGTTAATGGTGCGCATACCATGTCAGTGCCTCTGAAGAATGACGAGAATCTTAATGGACTGGAGGCCACATCAGTGGTCACCCGGTTGCTAAAAGATCCACAGATGGAAAAAGATAGTCTGAAAGGAAAGCCAGTTAAAAAACAGGAAGTCCAGGCAAACTGCATCTCCATAGACTCTTATGGAGACAAAATGAAGGTACGGACCCCATTGAAATGTGCTAATACAGTAGTGACCCCCATATCCGGAGTTTCAATAACCGTAGTTTTGGTTATCTGTGGTTTACCGCAGTCCAAAAAAAAAAGTGAAATTTTCTAATAATTTGTGTTTTCATTGTCCTTCCATTGTCCAATCCTTTGTCCTTTGAGTGGTATAAAAAGCATGATTTTCATTGCTCCATCATCCCTTGATACATGGTATTTTTTCATTGCTCTATTGTCTCTTGAGAATTAAGCCAAAACGTAAGAACCCCTTATGTTCGAGAGTACAATTGGGTACTGTATATTAATGTACAATGTACTTTATTATGACTGTAATATTGGTATTGTCTTATTGTGTGTTTTCAATTATATGTAAGTACACGAATGTCACGTACACTAGTAACCAAGATTGTGGAAACGCATGCATTTTTGGCATTACTCTTTAAAAATTACTACACAATATTGGCAGTAATGTGTATAAACAATCAAAGAATGTTTACAAATATCATACGTAGTTTTTAGTTTTACAATTAAGTATCAGCAGCAACAGTTGAATGAAGTTCTGCAGCTTAAAAATCTGAAGTGTTTCCACAATTTTGGCCACTAGTGTATATATGGGATCCACGGATGGTTCACTATTATCTGTGGTTTTGGCTATCTGCAGAAGGTCTTAGAACGAATTTAAGGTGCTGTCTGTCAGGAGAGTCCAGCTTCTTGACGTTCTGCTCCCTGCTGTGGGATATGCTACTTGTAATAAATTAAACATTCCCTTGGACATTAACAAATACTTCTATTCACAGCAGAAACACACTTCACTCCATTCCACGGCCAGCACTATCCCATCCATCCAGCAAGACCTGGAACAAGGCCACACCAAGTCAGTGGATGATGGGCTCAGAAGAAGCCGTCGTGTGACCAGGGCAAATCGCGGCAAGGCGGGACAGGGTGACCATCTGTCTCACAATAGAGTGTATTCTGCTCATGGAACCCGTGCAGGAGACGTCTCAGCTGAGATGGGCACTTCTCAGAGCTTCCTTTATAAGCTGACTCAAGAACAGCTGGCGAAACCCAAGATTGGTAGGCTCTCAGGCCAACGCAGACTATCCCGCAGGTACCATATGGCTTGGGGTGACAGTCGGGCCTCGTTTGGAATCCCTGTAGCTAGCCTCTCTAATTTTAAACACCTGAGAAGGAAGATCTCAGGCATTCCCCTAGAAACCATTCAAAACTCTGAAACAGTCACAAAGTCAAGCATACGGGAGCAGTGCTTATAACAGTTCATTGGTTTCTGTATGTTGTCATAGTTTAGGGCAGTGGTCAACCGGTCAATCTGTAAGACATTCCTAGTTGATTACGACACCTTCACTCCCCCACAGTCGGCAAAATATACCATCATGACTATATGTTGAGAGTTTAAAAAAAAATTTTTTGTCTAGTATATGTCCCTTTTAGTAGATACTGTGTGAACCTTGACACACGATTCTCGATTGTTATACCTTGATTGGGCCAGGGCAGACGGTTAGGGTGGCCAAATGTGATCTCCGCTACCAGGGCGTGGGTGATAATCAGAGGAATGGTGCTTGGTGATTTTGACTTCCAGTGGTGCTCATAATAATGAGGTCTGTTGAATAGGAAGAAAAACAAAATGTAAGATACAACCTCAGATGATGAATATTATGATTAAGCACAAGCAACTAACCTACAGTCAACTGACTTAATTTTGCTTTTGGTTAAAATTGGTACCAAAAGCATTGTTCTTGAGCTGTGCGTTTCTCCATTCCATGTGTAGAATTTTTTTTCATCTAGCCCTGTGTGTATTCCGGAGATCCCATGGAGTTTAAAGATCGAAAGTCTTTCCAGTTAAAGACAAAACTTTGCATGCAAGAGTCACTGAAAACAATTGAGGAACATGAAGCAGGAGAAACTTCAAATTTTACAGGTCATAATGACATGAAAAGAACTTGCACGCAGTAATTTGTATTGGAGCTAGCACTGTTTTTCTATTTTATTGTTCAATAAAAAAATTATGGTAAGAAAACGCCTTATCATTGTATCTACAATTGTTTTAAAAATGAAATTTGAGATCCTGCATGAAAACTCTGTGAATCATACAGATGTGTCTTACGAAAAATCGTGTATTATTAACCACATAAATGAATGTTACATGTATTACCTGTGGGGAGAGATGAATATGTGTAATGAAATTCTAGACCTTTTAATTTTGGGGTGTGATGGTTAGGGTTAGGGTTGGCTATATTGGTAATGCATATATGTGATGAAAGACTGGCCTTGAACAAAATGGTGGCTCTTATAGATACTGGTAGCTTGTGAGTTACAGCCGAATGTTGATGATATGGCTGTAGATCAGTGTCTTCAGCACGATCCTTTGGTGTCTTGGACTAACTTTAGTTATTCAGTTATGTATTCTGAACTTTCCACATACTGCCACTCTGTCCTGCTGTTCAACATCCAGTATTAGCCTACAGCTAAATAACGATATAAATAATAGGATCGGCCCCACGGGAGGGGGCATTGTAGGCTTGGGCTGATATCCGTGTGATTGGAGTGAGCAGCAGCAACGTCCAACATCTGCATGAGCTGCACAGGTGCGGGGCAGTGTCCCCACCTACCCCCAAGCGCCTTAGATAATCCTGTGGCCTACCCAACATTTCCAAGCTGTATATGGGCCTGACCGAGGTAAAACACATCAAGCAAAAATTTTTCCTCCAGCCGACATCTACCATAGTTTGCCTATGGATTTCAGGAATAAAAAGATGTTCAAGTATTCCTTTATATCTGGATATTTCACCTCTGGGAGTTAACTGAAAAGTTATGAATGGCTGTTGTGTAACATGTATGTTAGGCAGGAATTGCTTGAAACAAGTTGCACATCCATACATCCATCCCCACCGACAAGAAGCAGTGGTGTCACTCAGCTTGGGAGGAGGTGAATATCATCAATTCTGCATGCCTATTTAGTGAATACTCCTGTATCTGCAAAGGATCAAATTCCTGAACCCTCCTCACTGCTGAATCAGAGGCCACTGCCTCTACAAGTTATGTCATTCTCATGTTTCAGTTCTGTATGTTTCCCAGAATGAGATTACAAGGTTAATAGGTACACAGTGCTTTAGGTGCCTTTTTTATGTAAATAAGACTCCGAAAAGATGATTCGGCTTTTCATACACCCAATTATGTGTAATTAAAGAATTGGGCTAGGTGTAAAGATCAAATATTGCATTATGGAGTTGGGAAGTGAATATTAAAATGTCATGTTCCGGGTACAATTAGAGTCCTTGATCAGCAACACCCACCCTACCCAGAATCCTCTTCTTCATATGGCCTCTTGACCACAAAGTCTAAATTCTGTTTGGTTTATTGTCTGGTGCTTGGTATATTGAGATGAGAAAAACTCTGCAAGTTTATTTTAAAATGGCAGGGTACAATTATTTTTGGTCTGAGCGTGGCCTTTTTTTTCCCCCCCCCAGCGGCCTGTACCAAAGAGTGTGGGTTGATGCATCTCCAGTGGGTTTCATAGCTACGACCACCTCACCCGCTCTGCATCATGCAGCTCACCTGCTTGTCCTGACTGAATGGAAGCTGATGCCTCATGCAGGTCCGCCAAGAAGCACCTGCGCAGACAAGACTTAACACCTGACTCATCCCTGCTGCAGCCACACCTTTCGACAGAAAATCGTTAAGCCAGCCATTGTCTGCTCCACCCTGTTTGCAAAAAAGGAAAAACGGGAGGGGGGGAAAAAAAACCTGGATGGGCTCCATAACCACCCAAACAGCTCATGGCTCGCTAAGAACGGAATTACAGCGAAACAAAAAGCAATTTCCTGTACTTTCACTCCGGTTTTTCAAATCCCAGCTCAGATATGACCTCATGTGCCTTATTATTTGCCGTATCATTCAGATTAGGGTCTGGCCAGGCCATTTCAGTCTGTCATGATACTATCACCCCTTGTAGGTGTCAGAAGTAAGCAATTCTTGACCTCCGTTTACAGCCTCCTTGAGTTCTGATATATTCATTAAATACACTGTACACTGGTAAAATCGGAGTGTGAGTTCCTTCATATTAATCTTTCACCCCAGGTTTGATACCACCTCTGTACTAATTAAGCACTGGAAAAGGATGCTTTTTTTTTTTTGAGAGGCTGAACATCGGTGGAAGATAGCGCAGGATGCCAAGCAGGCCTGATCCTCCCCTCCCTTGTGACCCATATGCCTTCATGGCCAGATAGTGGTACAAAGTCCCCCAGCAGCAAGCATGTGTCACGTGGGTGGACATGATGTCAGAAAAGCTGGCATCTGGATCAACTCTGATCACAGACAGGCTTGGAAGTGGTGAACCTGATTATGGGTTGTATTGATATGCCTTCATTTAAAGGGCTTGCTGGTTTGAGTTTCGGGACAGTTCCATAACACTGGTATTGAACCTGAATTACTCGAAAATGTGGTAAACTCCCATGGTTCCGAAAAACACCTGTAAACTGAGCAGAGAGAAGGCACAATGTGTACTGCTGAAAGGTAAAAGGCATGGCCAGGTGTTTACATTTCATACTCGGAGCTGCCTGACAGATTCGGTCACATGGACGACGAAACATCAATACTGTTACTTATCTAAAAATAATCCATGATTTTATTCTGGTCAACACTTTGGATTAAGGCTTCCATGGCTCTGTGACAATAGCAGAGCTTTTTCTTCAATCAGTATATTCGGGAAATACAGCACTGTGCAAAAGTCTTAGGCAGTCAAAAGATGTTTAAAGTTATATAAGTGCACATTTGCTCAGAACAAAACACACAATTTAGCATCAGAACATATGCAAATTAAGAGTAACATGATAAAAACTAAACAGAATGTCTTCTATTCTCCAGAAAGTTGCTGATATCTAGTTGGATGACTAGATGAACACCACTTCAGATCCAAAACCTCTCCTCAGGGGCACCTCAGCCATTCCATGCATTTATTAAATTTCACCACCAGCTTACTTAATTAGTCAAAATAGTCAATGAGCTATTGACTAGCTATATGAGGTGTGCTAGTGGTTGAGTTAAGAAATACATGGCTGTATTGGATGGTTGCTGCAAATACAGGGGTGACTTTAGCAGAGGTTTTGAAATGGCTAGGCTGACATACTTGGACAGGCATAATAGCACAGTTTTATACTAACATGAAGACAATTAATACATTTTTTTGCTGCCTAAGACTTGCACACTACTGTTTATCCTCTCCGTTTTCCTCATAGTTTGGAACCTCCAGTTACCAACGACTACGGCTTTCATCATAAGTGTCTTGGTAGCAGACCATGCACCCAAACCCCAGTGCAGGCCTTATCAAGCAAGTGACCGTTAACTCATGCATTGCTAACATTATATTATACACACATTTCCTCTGCATCTCCATACAAGTGCAAGGGAACCTGAAACACAAGCTTACCCCCTGGGAGGGACTGTAAAAAAAATTATCCTATGTCAACAACTGAACTATATTGCTAGTAATTATTATCCCCCTCCCCTTTAAAAGTCAAAGATACAGATAAAGATAAGTTTTATTGCTCTGCCGTCTAAAGGTTTGCAGTTAACTTTTACCCCAGAAATAAGTATGTTGCATATTTGCATTGTTGCAAACTAAGATACAATGACTAAGGGTGCACCACAATAGGCAGAGGACCTGAAAAGCCAGTATGACATACTGCAGTCTAAAGGCATTTGTTGGTATTTTGCAAAGTATTTTCACACAGAACATGGGCTTTCATACCATGGATGATATTGCTGGAGCAATAGACCACAATTCAGCCAAGCACCTCAAGCATGACCAGGCTAGTCAAGGGGGGGCAGGTAGGGGTAACGTCAATAAGCCTTCTTCTGCAGGTTCATCATCCAGGACAGGCCAACAGAACAAAGGACAATGCAAGGCGGACAAATGTGGCAAAATACGCCAGACACCGGCTCTCAGTTGTCCATTTATTTAATCAAATTTGTCATAAATAAATAAGCTTTTCCTTTCGGGTTAACATTCGCAGACAATTCGGAGGTCCCTTAAAACAGGTTCCTCGAATCCTTGGTAATACAACCCTTTTAAACGGTTCACCAGAGGCCATGACGGCCTTGGCACTATGGAATGGCATCTACCAGATTTTAGTCAATATACAACGATCTGTGTCATTGCAGGCTGCTGAAAGGGGAAGTAAAGCCAGTTGGTGTTAGCACAGAAAGTAAAACTTTAAGTACTAGAATTAAGCCCAGGAATATTTAGACTTATTATATAATGACCAGTTCTACCTGGTTACTGGTCAGTGTTGTTCTAGCACAGTCTGAAGGTCTATACTCTTAGTTAAATGGTACCTTTAAATACATCACATGACTAACTCCCAGGCTCCTGGAAAATGCCAGATTGCAAATCTGAAAGAATTTAAGGACAGATGGCAACATAAAGTGAAAGGGTTTATAAACATCCCCGCACTTACTTTACTATACCGAAAGGCAAAAAAGAAAAAAAAATCAGCACACTAATCATCTCATTTGACTTCTTACAGCATCTGTCCCCGTAACAAAGGGACCGACAGACCCACTGCTGTGGATTTCCAGCCCGGTAATGTAGCAATCAGGGGCTGTTAATCTGCTCCAGGCTATCTCAGAAGGAGCAGTGTCATTACCATGAGCGAAGGTGTATATGTCAACAAGTGAAGCCGGGACACGTCTTCATCATCTGGGGCTGAGAATGCCATATGCCCTGTTAGGCGGGAGCCGTAAAAAAACAGAAGGAAATTTAAAGAATGAGGCTGCCTGCTACGAAACAGAACATGACAGAGGTGAAGAAGCGCCTGTCGCAGAAACGAGGGAAGATCACTAACCTGTGCGGTTTGCACAGAGAGCCACAGATGGATATTGGGTTATGCATTGCCAGGCCTACAGTTCTCTGCAAAATTTACTGGGATAACGTGATGTCAGCCTTAATTACCATGATATGGTTACGCCAACTTGCCTTAAGGTTGCTTGTTAAAGGAAGGCCGATTCAATAACATGGACGACAACAACTACTTTACTGGAGTACAAGTTCAAGCCTTTCAACATAACCAAGGGCAACCAAGGGAGGAAAGACCAAAACTGACTTTTTCACGTGAAAAGAACAGAAACGACGTGGAATGGCATGGGGGGGGGGGTTTCATCACGTCAACGTGCCCCCCACTCCCCACAACTCAGTCATCCAGCCCGATGTTGCGAAAAAGGTACGACATGGACTCTCCGTTGTGAATGCGGCGGATGGCTTCAGACAGAATCATGCTGATATCCACCGTCTTGATCTTGGGGCAACGTAGCTTCTGGATCTCATGGGGGATGGTATTGGTCACTACCACCTGCCAGAGATGGGGGTGGACGGGGAAGAGTAACCGTTACATGTATTCCTCTACCTCTCACCCTCCCCAGTATGTCCTGACCCAGCTGCACCCAGAGATGAGCCCAAATTGCTGAGTTTGTGGAGTATTAGAGCCAGGTGTTTAAAAATAAAACTTAAGTTAGAGCAGATTCTTAGATACCGAGTAACCTCATGTAGCTCCTGGATTAAACCAAGTAGGAAACAAAAATGCACCCAGATTCTGGTAGCCCATTCTCACAGTACGGTGGCACAACCCAGAAACCCCCCACCCCCCACATCGGGAACCCAACCAGGCCTCATCGTCCACCTCACCTCGTCGATGGCAGACTCCTCGATGAGGCGAGGGGCGTCTGAGGACAGGATACCATGCGTCGCCATGACGAAGATCTTGTAGGCCCCCCTCTCTTTCAGAGTCTCTGCAGCTGCCACAAAGCTGTCCACGTCGTCAATGATGTCATCCTGCAAGGGGGGAAGGCACCACAGCCACAAAAGAGTGATGAAATGCAGACAAAAGACTACTGCAGTTGGAGGGGAGGGCTGTGATGTCAAAAGTGTCACAAATTCACATTCAGGATTTACAGCTCACCACGATGATGGCAATCCGGCCACCCACGTCTCCCACCACTGTGATCGGCGGCTTCTCCTTCGGGATAAGCACTGGATATTGGAATGACAATCATACTGCAATTAGCCCACCTGTGAGGCAGGTGGCGTTGTAGCCAAGGAGTTAACATACTGTATTCCAGTGCTGGGTGTGGATGACACAAGCCAGACACATGAGGATAGTAAGGGGAAAGTGTCTCTCACAGGGGATCTCCAGGCTGGGGTGTATGGCAGCCACGTTTTTCACCATGGGTGGGGAGTGCCGTCCGTCCACCAGGTCTGACTCGGCGTCCTGCGCCTCGCCATGGATCACCGCGATCCCGAGCCGCAGCCTCTCAGCAAAGGACTGTGCCCTGGCGGGGGCGGGGGTTAGGGTTAGGGTTAGAAGTCAGGCCACGGAACTGCACATGATGGATTGTCCCATACAATGCATTGTATGAATACAGACTGCTGATGCCACACACACACACACACACACACACACACACACCTCAAGACAAAAAAAAGAACACAAAATTTATCGTTGGGCAGGGCTGCAAAGGTGATGATTACCTTTTGGCAGAAGCAGGAGATTTGGCCACAATTACTGCATTTCTATAGTCGGGGATCTGCGAGCGTCAAAACAACACAGGTCATGTCAGAAGAAGGCGCCGCCAAGGCGAGCACGAGGCCTCCCTACCCTGCAGAAAGTGCAGGGCTGCGGATGGAAGGCTCGTACGAGGGAGGGGACGGCGGGAAGGCTCTAAGAAAGGCGTTTATGAGCGGGCACAACGCCCACTCCACTGCCCGGGGGCACCGCACCTCCTCCTGGATGTACTGCAGGAGAAACGGAGAGGCACGCAAGTTGTCCACAGGGATGTTGAAGAAGCCCTGAATCTCCTTCTGGTGCAGGTCCATGGTGATCAGATGGGTCAGACCTGGGAACAAAGCAAACAAAGCAGCGGTCACCAACGAGGGGGGACCATGGCTACTGACCTCGGGCGCACTCACGATACCCAAATTAGTAAGGTACGTGTTCCTGAGCTGAGCTGAAACTTGTAACCACTTGCAACCAGTGCAGCACTCACAGCCATCTCTGCCATTTCTCAGGGCACCATGATGTAACCCACCCGTCCCGTCCCGTTCCCCCAGAGTAGGGGGAGGCCTAACCTGCTTTGCACATCATGGAGGCCAGCAGCTTGGTGACGATGGAGCCCCGTTTCCTCATCTTGCACTGCTTGCTGTAGGGGAAGTAGGGCACTACGCCAGTGATGCTGTGGGCGCAGGAAGTGCGGCAGGCGTACACCATGATCAGTAGTTCCATGATGGTCGTGTTCACATCCCTGGGGGAACAGCGACAACCACTCGTTGATGTTCGCTAAACAGTCACCCCTTCCCCAAACACTAGCCATCTCTCTGGTGCACAGATGCATGCATAATAAAATATATGTCTCATACACAGCACAGGGTCATAAAGCATGGTACTGGAATTCCATTTCTGTAGATAGAGGTACTGCTAGTGGCTCATGTCACACTA
This sequence comes from Mormyrus iriodes, assembly GCA_011763525.2. Lineage (NCBI taxonomy): Eukaryota > Metazoa > Chordata > Actinopteri > Osteoglossiformes > Mormyridae > Mormyrus > Mormyrus iriodes. The sequence goes on along the minus strand of JAAGVU020000044.1, from coordinate 16,363,474 downwards.
AAAATACAAGAATAATCTAACTGTGTTGGTGATGGCAGCAAGCAAGACTGAAGTGAAATAGTGCCCTCTAGAGGCCAGAGTGTGACATGGCAGCAGAGGCCTACCTGGGTACGGTCTGGATAATGAAAACATCTTTTCCCCGCACAGATTCTTGGATCTGCACACGAGTTTCTGGGGAAACAAGGAAGGGCAATAGTGACCGCCTCCCTCCCTCATTCCTTCTCCCCCCAATGGGGGTCTCTATACATGACCAGGTGGGGGCGGGGGGTGGTGCCAGCATGTGATAGGGACAAAAAAAATGACCCTCTATGGGCTCAGTGGCTGTCTCAATCACGAATAGACCCAAGCATGCAAGGATCCTCGTATGCCTGCCATGACCACAGACAGACATTCCACACAAAGAACATGGAATTCCATCACTAAAATAGCTTTGCCCGGCACGACAAAGTAAAACTAGGACTGTCACTATCGATTATATCACTAATCAAGTAATCTATCGATTATTCTGACGATTCATTGAGTAATCACATATATAATATAAAGTTTAATAATAAAATATACAATATATACATTGTAATTGTATTATGTATACCTTGAAACTGTAATTGGCAGAGGGTAGGAACCAACCACACATTGCAGGGTGCATACTGAGTCACAGTCTATTTAGGCACTCCAATTCACTCAAGTTGAATGTTTATGGGTGGTATAAGGAAAATTGGCATGTCCACCAAAAAGGCACGCACACACAGGTTGAATGTGCAAACTCCCCCCCCCCACCCCGCGCCACACACACACACACGGCAGCAGCGCTACCCAGTGCACTACTAGGCCTACATGATGCGCAACGTCAATATCGACATGGCATTTCCAAATGCACTTCATAAGGACCGCAACAGTCTGATGGGCTCATACCAACAATAGGTTCTGTTTGGCTATATAGTTAATTTTCAGCTCCTAAATATTTCAGTGTGAACTTTTTCTAGTATCCTTCAGCCTTACTCAAAACATACAAAATGTTAACAAAAAACCATTTATATTAATTGGCTATTATGTAACGCATTATGTAAAATGATGCGGCTACAGCCGCAGGGCTAACCTTCATTTTAGCGATTATTTTGACAGTCAAAGTGAGAACAAAGACAGGCTAGGTTACATGGCACACAGGCCTATCTCTGGCTAACCTCGCATTATTGTGCGAGTCTGTTAAACCTGAATGTCTTCTTTTCAGATGTATTTGCATAGCAATTCTTCTGTAATGATATTTCAGTTCTGCTTTGCAATACTGACAGATGACTGCATTTTCATCGACTTTTAACCTGAAGCGCTTCCACTCAACAGAGGCTTTCGCTCTATATTCGGACCCTCATCCGCTATGCGCTGTCCCCCTTCCGCCATATTGCAGAGAAATCGAGAAGAGCATTTTTAATCAATGCTTTTAAATAATCGAGTAATCGAGTTTAATCGACACAGCTCTAATTAAAACATGTCATCTTTGCTCTTAACCAAAGCATGCAAGGAATCAGCGCACAAAACCAGTGATTATCCAGTCTGAACTATACAAACGTGTGTGTGAGACAGAGAGAGAGAGAGGCAGTGGATAGACTGTGGGAATTTCCTTAATCTGAAATTACTTCTCTTATGCCAATTCCTCATTTTCATCCACCACATTCATAAAGCGATTAAACTCGCATCACACAGCCTATGTACACAAATTATAACAGACAGTACTGTTATGGTCTACTATCGCTATTGCAATTAAGGCCTTTCCATGCTGCAGGCTACACAGCAGCAATGACACATATCCGAGCCAAGCCAGGCTCTGCTGAGTTTTGGGGGACAACACTCACCTCGGTTGGCCTCCTGGTACACCTGCACCTTGCCCAGCTCGACCCCGAGGCGCCTGCATGGATTCCAACCAGAAGGAAAAATATTAATGAGCATTAGAAAACAATGGAACTGCAAGGTAAATACAGCAGGCTCTCGATGCATCCCTTATGGTTTTCAAAATTTCACTCATTTTCAGCAATTGTGTTCCTCATGGAAACAAGAAATAAAAAAGGCTTAACTATGTAACATGTGTTGACTCGTGCAACATAATTAATCTACTTAATCGAAGGCATCATTTTAATATCACACATTTTAACCTCAGATAAAATAACCCACTGTAATATACTTTATTAGGTGCACCTATTCAACTGCTCACTGAAGCAAATCTCTAATTAGCCAATCATATGTCAGCAGCGCCATGTATACAGGACCAGAATAGGAAAGAAAGGTGATTTGATTGACTTTGGCAAGGCTGTTGGTGTCAGAAGGGCTGGTACAAGAATGTCAGTAACTGCTGACCTACTGGGATTTTCATACACAACCATCTCTAGGGTTTACAGAGAAAGGGCTAAAAAAGAAAAAACATCCAGTGAGCAGTGGTTCTCTGGGTGA
>JAAGVU020000044.1:16308024-16360935 GCA_011763525.2 Mormyrus iriodes | reverse complement strand
AAGCAGGTCTCCACCCTGCCTTGTAGCAACAATGCAAGCTAGTGTTGGTGGTGTAATGGAGTGGGTAATATTTTCTTAGCACACTTTGGGCCCCTTAGTACCAATTGAGCACTGTTTAAATGCCACAGCCTACCTGAGTATTATTGCTGACCATGTCTATCCCTTTATGACCACAGTGTACCCAGTTCCTAATGGCTACTTCCAGCTGGATAACATGCCTTGTCACAAAGCTCATATCATCTCAGACTGGTTTCTTGAACATGTCAGTAAGTTCACAGTATTCAAATGGCTTCCATGGTCACCAGCTCTCAAGGGCGCTTTTCCACCGCACCAGGTACCAGACTTTCGGTACTTCACGAAAATACCACAAGTATGTTACTTCTAGGTGTTGGTTTTCCACTTGCGTAAAAACTGGTACTGGCGCTGAATGACATAACACGAGATAGGGCATTTTGTACTGAATTTGAAAAATGGCTGTAGAACATTATGGGGCTAGACGATATGCGATATTACTACCAGCATCACGTTATGCACATGCAATTCTTACATCACTAGTCAGCTAAAGATCAGGCTTTTTCTTACTTTCAATTCTGTATGGACTTCCGCCGCTTTTGTGTGAGCGCTGCATGAGTTCCCTGAGACAACCATAATCATTTTCATCCTTGCTGTTTAAATCACTCCTAGGCAGGTTTGTGAGAAATTTATGAACTCCTTTCTGCTTTATAAATACCCGAATATTTTTTTGCAACAAAATCACATTGCCAGGATAGCCCGCTATATGCATGCTCTCCTAGTATATTAACCAAAGTACTTTTTAAATATCTTGTCATGCCATCTTGATTATTTTGTTGTATCTGTTCTTCCGACCAGATGGCAATTAATTTTTTTATTATTTTTTTAAACTTTGTTTATCATTGTTTTCTGAGTTTGCAACGGCGGCGTTTGTATTGTGTTTCAGAGGCAGGTTATTTGCATAACCAATCGCATTTCAGGTGCCGCCCCGAAGTACCAAAGAAGTACCCCAGCTGGTTTGGCACTTCAGGTACCAAAACTTTTGGTACTGGTACTCGACCGGAAGTCAATGGAAAAGGGAAAGTACCAAAAGTACGGTACTTGGCGAGAGCACCTATGGGATCTGGTGGAATGGGAAATTCACATCATGAAGGTGTAGTCAACAAATCTGCAGCAATTGCATGATGCTACCAAGGCAATATGGACCAAAGTCTCTGAGGAATGTTCCAAGTACCGTGCTGAATCTGTGTCATGAAGAATTAAGGCAGTTCTGAAAGCAAAAAGGGGTCCAACCCAGTACCAGCAAAATGTACCTAATAAAGCAGCCAGTGAGAGTATGTGTGTTTGCGCATGTGTTTCTCTGCTCAGCTCTTGAACTGAATGATGCTACAGCATTGTATAACTACACCCTCTAAGTATCTGAGTCCCAGAGCTGGGTAGTTCCACAGGGCTGGACTGGAATTAAAAATTGTCCCTAGTCCCCCACAGTAAACTTTGCTGAATTGAAGGGGGAAGGATCCCCATGATAAACTGCAGAGATATCCATTGGTCCACTGGGAACATGTCCAGTGTGCCAGATGGCTAGTCCAGCCCTGGGAATCCCATCCCAAAGATGACCATCAGCAGCTAATCAAGATTTGCTCCTCTGTACATGTCCATGTTCTTGTCAACTGATCACACTAAAGGGGATTTCTGTAAACGTCTCAAGTCAAAACGCAAAAGCCCTGCTTCTCCTAAATAGAAAGGGGCCATTTTCATCATGTGCACCATACGCACTCGGCAATCCTTTTTCCCAGCTCCCTGCCCGCAGGATTTGAGTTGGCCGTAAAAATGATCAGGCCCCCCTTGGTAACATTCATGTCTCTTTGGGTCTTGTTGTCAGCCTCTTGAGACGGCGGTTCCCTGGGCTCCCACGCAAGGCTGAACCCTTCCTGGAAAAAAACAGAACTATTACTCTCAGTCATAGAAACTAGGTTCTCATAACAAAGGCTCTTCAAACATCAACAATCCAAATTAGATGCAACATGATACATTGGGTTTAGTGCTCTACAAGAACAATTTCCCCTTACAATTTAATAATACGAAATCTGGGCAGGGATCGTTCTACGACATTTCTCCTCCCTCAGTTTCTGTCATTCGCAGCTTTTCACGCCGTTTCGATCGTGATTACAAAAGGACTGGAATTATCTGGTAGGGGCGCTATAGTAACAAGTTGCACACGGTTACATTAACAGTGGAACTTGCATGTATCTTTTATCATAAAAGTTCCTGAGACACGATGCCTCCATCTCCAGATTTTGGTCAGGCCTCTTTAGCAAATAACTTACAGACGCAGTGAAAAACACTGGATTCATTCCACGGCGAGCTTGTCAATCATTTCTTAAAATGGTGACAAAGAGCATACTTCGGAAAATGGAGATGTTTGATTCGCTTCTTGGTTAAAAATGCCCATGATCAGCAAACCAGCAAACTCGAGCCCATTTTCTCCTTTTTTTCAGCAGCGCGCTGGCCAAATAATACTCAAAAGATCATGCTTGCTCATCCAACAAACTCTCCAGGAAGATTTCTGTACTTTAAAAAAGAATTCCTATAAAACGACAAAATTGGTAAGCAATATAAGTATTACTTACTTACTTAAAACACTGCAATTAATTCACTATCATAAAGTTATTCTGTACATAACACAAAAGCCTGAGGTGGCGTTGCTCCTGGACATGTGCGTATTTGTAATAAACACAAATCAGGTGACGATTGTGATTTCCGTTTAATATCCACCAATAAACGTTACCTCTACCTTTACCTTCCTTCCCCTCCGGGATGCGCCGCAATATTCCGTTTTTGCGGTAAAAAATAAAATAATGATAAATCACATTTTAATCATTACCGCTACAAACGATATCAAACCTCAGTCCATTTTTACCAGCTATTTCTCTCTGTCGCTCCCTGTCCCGTTCCAGCCCACCCTCCGCTTCCCTAACCTGCTCGGCCTATCATATATGATTGGCGTTAGCTTTGACCAATCAGAGGACGGAGCTCTGATGACGCAATCAGTCAATTTCCCAAAAAAACATGGTTTCGGAGGAGAAAGTGAGAGCGATTCAATCGAGCAAAAGACGGCTAGCCCTCACCTCGATTCCGTGTGCGTCTTTCACCGCCATGCAGTCAGAGTCCAGCAGGGAGATTGTTCAGTACTGTGTGCTCTGCTGCCTGGAGGTGGGCATACTCGCGCTGGGAAAATGCGATCACGGCGTGTTTCGCCGCTGCTCCGGCAGGATGAGGGTGCTATGCGCTCACAGGCACTGCGCCGTCTGCCGGGAGCGGCTGGGCAAGGTACTCAGCTGCCCTCTCTTCATATTAACAAAAAAAAACAAAATTTTCTTCCACCAATACTTTCCTCTTAGGTTTAGAATATCTATTACCTTTACATGGTTAACCGTTCACTGTCTATAAATGTATCCAGCTATTTCACATTTGTACATTCCTTAATAAGTATTTAGGACTTAATTTTTATTTATTGGTTATTGTTATTATTATTATTATTATTATTATTATTATTATTATTATTATTATTATTATGTCTTGCACTTAGAAGTGGGATGACAGGTGAACACGTTTACCTGTCCGTAGAAACTGTGTGTTCTATGTTCCACTCCAGGCACTTCATTTATCTGATCATGTTTGCTTTTTGCTGAAGCGTTGACTGCTGCCGATCATTTCAATGATCCTTATCACCTCATACTCTCAGGTCTAGTCCTGACAAAACACGCATTTTGTCCCCTGGAGTTTCTCGTAACTTTCCTGTATATGTCTCCCACACCTTCTACATTAGGCAGCCCTTTTCCTCATGTTTTTATTGTTAACACAGTGTAAATTGTAGTCACGCTTCACCCAAGTTACCGCCACTCCTACTTTAAAGACATATTTCTTGCATGTATAAGACCCTGGTCTACTTACCTGTAATTATCCATCAACTTGCCTTTGCATTTTTTTCCATTTTATTTAATTTCGCCATCTCAAATCTCACAGACGTTTGTGTTTGTATATATTTTAAGACAATGACTTTTAATGTGTTTACCTTGTCCACAGTAGGCGATTTGGGGTGGGCGGGGGGCTTGAGCCACCCTATTTAGTCTTAGCCCCCCTGAAAATTATTATTCTAAATCAATTTAGCCATTTCGTCCTGTATTTGAATCGCCCCTGCCTTCTCCTAATTTAATCTTTCCACAACTCTGTTTAAAGCTTTTTGTGTTTAAGGTTCGTGTGGTTGTCATAAACCTTCATATGCTGCTTTTTTATTGTTTTGTTGTTTCTTTGCTTTGACTTTCAGGCTGCATGACCCGCACCGTTTAAGATGCATCCAGCTGCTTTGCTCATCATAGACGCATGCACACCACATCCTGCTGCTGCCTTTGCACCTGCATTATTTTTGGCGCGGTCCTAATAAATCTGCAGCGTCAACTTCCACAGAGCCTAGATACTGGATGATACGTCAGTGCCCTTATTAATTTCCAGGAACACCTTGTGATGCATTTTAGAGGTATATTATGATGTGTGTGGGGTTTTTTGCAGTAAAGTTGAACCTTTCGTTGAAATAGCCACAGTTGATAGTCTTTTATTTACCTATATTTAAGTGTGAGTACAGGTACATCGCAACGCTTCTTATTGCTTATCCCATCTTGCTTTCCATGAGACTCACAGACACATATGCAGGTGAGAGCAAGTTTGGAAGGGGGTGGGTCACAGCGCAGGGTCAGCCAGCATGCAGCAGCTCTGGACCTGCAGGTTAAGGGTCTTGCTCAAGGACCCACAGACATGTGACTACTCTGTCGCTCCGAAAAGCGACTTTCCGATCACAGACACAGCCCACTGAGCCACACACCGGCCCATTTACTGACATTACTGCTTTTTGTTTTGATTGCCTTATTTTTATTGTTATTTTAATCTTATGTTTTATTAATCTTTTCTTCCACATTTCTTTGTATCGTGTATTTCCTTTTTGAGCACAATGCATGGTGGAAAAAGCATTACAGCACACTCAGTTAGAGTGCACGATTGTGTATGTGAAAATTAAAGTAAAGTAAAAGTAAGTAAAGTAAAGTAACACCCCTTAGGAAGTCCGGTGAGCTATGAGTAAGTTGTATATAATAGAATGTGTTTTGCCTATTAATCTCAAAAGACTTGGCTGTAAAACAAGCATGGAGAAGGACTGTCATGTTAGTGGATGTCATTAAATTATTGGAGCAACGTGTTATAACTGTGGCATTGGGAAATTTGTAGCACTTTAATATAACGCAAAGGCAATCTCCTCTCACTAAAATGCTTATAATAAAGGGCACAAAAAATAAGTCATATTATTCTTAAGTGCTCACGTGTACCTGATCAGGGAGTATGTTTTCATCTACAACCTCTGTTTTAAGGAGTAGGGGGATATTAATCTGAAAATCATGGCAGTTGCAGGATTTGGAACGCCATTTTACTGTCACTCCTATACACTGATAAATATTGAGACGGTATTTTATGTTAACTTATTATAGTAGCTTCTGTGTTCTGCTTTCAGCTGTTCCCCTGTGAGTGGAAGTGGTGCAGTCGTACGGACTTGGCGTGGTACAAAGCAGAGGGGAACTCGGATGACAGCTCGTAATACGGAACACCCCACTGCCGGTTCTGTGGCTTCCGTTACCCGGACAATGACGAGCTGCTGAGGCACCTGCGTATGGAATGCTTTTTGTGTCACTTCTGGAATGTAAGTGCCAGGATTACTATGGGTATAATGAGGCAAGGGGGCGGGGCTAGAACCATCCAATCAAACTGCGGAAGGGGACAGTCCCCAGGAATCAGCTGCTGTTGAATTTCTGTACTTTGATTTAAAAGCAGGATCATGATGTTTGGCTGCCCACAGTGACTACAAGTATGTCAGCGAGTACTTCCGGGAGAACCACTTCTTGTGCAAGGAGAGCCAGTACACAGACGATCGATTACAGGGCCCACAGGGCAGTCTGGCACACCAGCAGCTTTTTAAAAAATACCAATGTAACAAAACCTCTGCTACGTTCTGGGGAATGGATACTCAACAGCTTTTCCTTATCCCAGTCAGGGTGGCATTGGGGCCTGGAGCCTGTCCCAGACAGCACAGGGCACGAAACAGGGGTATACCCTGGACAGGATGCCAGTCTCTTTCAGGGCACAAGTACCTCAAACACATACAAACACACTCGCCAGGTAGAGATGCTGATTTCTAAAACTGTATGTCTTCAGAGGTAACCATGGTAACCAGAGGACATCAATGCAGCATGGAAAGAGCATGCAAACCCCAACACGTACAGAGCCGAGACTCAAACCCCCCCCAACCCTGGAGGAATTAGACAGCACTGCTAATGACTCAGCCGTCAAGCTAACCACATATTGTCAATTTGTGATGTTCTTTTTGGAAGCAATTCTCAGGAAATGCATAGTAAAACACTCCAGATGGTGATAACTATTAAATAGATTGTTTGTCTGACATATTTATGTGACTTTCAGTATTTACCCATTTGGGTCACTAGCCATAGTAGAAGTATTTTCACAGCAGCAGCAGGATCTGTTCTTAGCAGAGGTCATTTTCTCAGCTTGTTTGAGGCCCCGCTTCTCCTGCCTAGCCAGTGGCAAACATCTCCTTCCAAGATGGTGACTTTTCAGCACTCGTGTCCAGAAGCCTTCCCTGTTTTCCCCAAGGCAGCATTAGCTGTGCTTGGGGACACCCTGGCAATATGCTTCTCACAAGACGGTTACTTCTGTTTCTGCTGCATCTCCACTGCCCTCTGTTGGACGATTGTCTCATTGCAGGAAGAATCCTACCACCAGGGTCCAAATCTCTGACAAAATGAAATCTAAGGAGTCGGTGATAATAGCCCACCAGGAATCCCCCACCATGGGCAAAACTAACAGAGAAGATTTTGAAGAGGAGCCAGAGGAAGAATGAGACTATGGACTCGGCGTCCTCTGCTAGTGGAAAGATCCAGAAGGATAACATGATTTGGATCTGGACAAACCAGTAGCCAGTAGCCAGAATTCCACACGTGCCCCATTTGCTAACAAATGCTGACTACAGCTCACACTTAGTCTATCGGAGACATGCATGGTTTCTCAGACACGCTTGTCGCTGGCATGGTGACAGGTGCTCTTTGTTAACCGGTAACAGCAGCGAAAGGCTGGATAAAAGAAATATGACGGTATTTATGCATTTTTCTGAGGGTGGCTGTGTTTTCACACTGTTTGCAGATAGAAGGCATCTCTGAAGAGGTGGCAGGGAGCCCCGTTTTTGTGTGTGTTGACGGCACAGTTTGGAAACAGGAGCAGAAAGCCATGTTGCTTTACCACTAAAAGATGAAGAGATACGTAGCCTGTCATGGTCTTGCTAAAACTAATGGTGTTCTTTTGCAACATTTTTCATGATACACTTGAAATAGCACTAAAGGAACATGATTTGTAATTTGTTACTGTACTCTCATTCAAATTGTATAAGCATATGTAGTTTAGAAAGAACCTCCAGCATTCAATGTGGTTATTAAAATATTGATGTGGATAATACTGCATTATGAATATGATGTTACGGGGATTAAAGGCTCGTAAAAACATTTGGCCGTGTTTGGTTCAACTATAGTGCGAAAATACAGATATTTCCGAATTTTATATTTGAGAAGGAAAATCTCCCTGTTCAGTGGAAGACGGGCTTATTTCTGCTGAATTAGGCAGCTATTTCCTGTGTTTGTGCAGCGGCAAGCAGCAGCCTGGGGGAGGTTGTGCTTCTGTCCATCCACAAAGGAAGTTACTCCACAGCGCCTTGTAAACACTATTATCTTATAAACTCCATGGCTGCTTCCACGTTACACTGAAGTTCATAAATTCGTCAAACCAATATCGTTACTGCCTTTGCTATTTATTTTATGGTGACAGAGTAAATTTATTATTATTAATTATTATTATTATTATTCATAGTAGTAGCAGTGGTGCTGGTGGTATATTCCCATCAACCAGTATCTCAATTTTCAGAGTTGTTGAGGATTTCTTAGTAATGTGCGCAGGATCTTTATAACTGTTTTTAACGGGGGGGGGGGGGGATTTTTAAAGTATTTTAAAGCTTTCAATTTGCTGATTGGCTATATGGACTGTCTCTGCCGTTCCATGTCTGCAGCAATGATTTTGATTGGTGATTTCATTTGGATTAGTGATTTTATTGGTCAATTGAGGTAAGGTGAATCTCTTCATAAATTTCATATATCATTATAATTAAAAAAAAAAAACTTTATTGAGAGGTAAATTACTTTTTTATTTGGGGACTTATTCATACAGGTTCTTTTAAACAATTTAATTAACCAGATTGTGTTCTGAAAATGCTAATTAAAACAGATATGATTTACCTCCATTCTTTTGTGTTGAGTTATGGAACTTCTAGGAATTTCTGTGGAAACTAGTCTGCAGCACAAAATATGTTAGACCTTCCCTGTGGGGCGGAGGCCCTCTATTCTTAATCCAAATGGCAAAATGTTTCATCATAGCTGTATCTTTCTGTCCTGCACGGCCATGAGACAGAGGAAAGTGTCTGATTTTAAAAGCAGGTTTGACTCACTCTATCACTCTCATAAAAACTCTGTCAGCCATTAGCCCCAAAAAAGCTCAGCAGAACTTGGAAAATGAAAAATAAAACAATACAGGCAAGAGAGTCACCTTTGATTTTAACCAAATGCTATAGAAGAGCAGAGCATAATATAATAAGTGCTGGGATGATTTGACTGATAATATCAGAAATTTAATGGAGTACAAAGAGTTTTGCTACAATGGCTAATTCAAACATTTAACTATGATGTCAGGCTTCCTGCACCATCTCAGAAGAAAACGAATATGTACACCACCGCCGCTGCCTTCTTCAGAACTGGGAGGGACTTGGGTTTCCAGCTGATGTTTTCCTGTAATTTCTGCTGCCCTGCCTCCCTTAAACAAGGGGGTGGTGAGCGTATAAACAAAATCCCGAACCATTTGTTCTGATTTGCTGGGGTCAGTGGGTGTTTAGACACTGCTCTGTGTATTACCACCGTCCTCTAACATTACAAGGTTGCCTATATCATTTCACATTTTTTGGCATTTTTTAATTATAAAGATGGTCAAGTAAAAGAGTAAATTGATTTTTAAATATCTGTATTAGCAACCTAGTGGGGGTGGCACAATGGTGGAGTTTGCATGCTCTCCCTATGTCTTCATGCAGTTTCCTCCAGGTTTTTCGGTTTCAAGCCAAAAACATCCGTACGTTTTCTGTAATTATTTGTCCTATTCATGGTCACGGGGGGTCCGGAGCCTATCCCAAAGGCTACGAACGCAAGGCAGGGAACGACCCAGGATGGGGCGCCAACCCATCACGAGGCACACTCACACACGCACACCTATGGGCAATTTGGAACCCAATTAACCACTGTGCCACTGTGCGAGGTGAATTGGAGTTACCGATTTGTCCGTAGTGAGTGAATGGTGTGTGTGCCCTGCGATGGGTTGGCACCCCGTCCTGGGTTATTCCCTGCCTTGTGCCCATTATTTCCAGAATACAGGCTCTGGACACCTGCGCCATTACGTTGACAGCATGTTTTTGTCTCTATGCTAGACACCTTAAATCCATCTTCAGGAAAGCTGTGTATGTAGCAAATTTGCACTCCTACGAATCTGAAACATCACAGAGCTTGACAATTTTGCATAAATACATCTATATTTTTAACTTTTTCGATAGAATGCATTACAGATCCTATAAATATTGCACTTAATCACAAATCATATGGATTGACACTTTCCAAGTATTTACCTTTAATGCACAAAATTGGTTTCATATCGTTCCAAAGATATATGTAGAATAAATGCTTTAATCGCTTGTCATTACATTATTGTGTTAAATTTATGAGATCTATTGAATATAACAGAAAACACATTTCCGGGATGTGATGATTGATGCTACCTTTCATCTTTGGAGTCTCATTAAACTTAGCCACAGGACATGGATCGTGACGTAAACAGCTTCACGAACGACTGAACGGTGACTGAAAGAGGCCGTTTTTCTCTGGTAAAGGACGGGCAAATGGGGCATGAAGGAAGCTGTGTGAAAAACGGCTGCTCTCTTTGTCATGTTGACTGCTTGTGGCAGCTGTTACATGCATCTGCTTCATTTCTAAGGGGACGGCCTTGTTTGTCTGTTTTTTATGTGGTTCTGGTCGTCACTCTGAGTTCCCCAGCCTATCTGGGTGGACAAGATGGTCGCCGTGTGGCCCCCAGTACATGTAGCAAAGTGGGCAGTTCTGCCAATTTTGCATTGTCTTGGTTTACCTCAGCCCTGTGGGCGGTGCTTAATGTTATATAAGGTGTGCATCTAGGTAGGAATGGCATCTGAACTATTTCTTGGTCTCCTGGGAGCTGGCTGTGTTTGCGGTAGCAGTGGTAAAGGTGCACAGTGTCGTAAATCTGCGCACTTTCTATTGTCCCTAGTAATTTAGAGTGTTGGGAGCTGACCCCATACGCATTAGGAGTAAAGGTGCCTGCACCAGCAGGGGATGCTGAGGGGCTAGGAGAACAAACTGATTTCATTGGACGGTTGCACTCAGGGATGGGCGGGGCTTCAAAAACAAAGACGACGTATTCTAATGACCTTCATAATTTGTGACTAAAATACATTATTTAAAAAATGGCGTATCGTGAGAATGGCAGCTTGGGGGGCAGGCAGGGGGCACTCCTAGTAAGTGGGCACCTGGTAGTCCTTAGGGGCAGCGTCCGGGTTAGATGAGAACGGGGAGCTCTTGTAGATGTCAGTGGTTTCCACCGTGGCCTCGGTCGCCGGGTATGGTTGGCCGACGGGCTTCTCGTCCTGGTGCTCCGTGGTGAAAAGGGTCATGTCTGTGCCCATCAAGTAGCGCTGTACCGCCCTGGCAGTCAGCCCCGCCTTAGACGGGATTAATGTCGTTAGTGAGGGGCTACAGGGGGGTAGGGGTGGGGCCCACTCCAGTCCTGGGGTGGCTTTGTGAATTCACAAGTACAATGTAATTAGTCTAATAGTCCATCTCCCTGACTTATAACTTACTAAATGACCCCCCCCCAGGACCGGACTGGACTGGATACCCCAGGGGGTTAGTGTTAAAGCTCGCCCCCTATCAACCAACATGCCTGCTTGCATGGAACCACACACACTGGCCAGTGAGCTCCCAGTACACTGAGGGACGTTGAGAAGAAGCTAACTGGACCGTACAAGGATGACTGGGTGTTTGCTTTCAGACTCAGCTTCTGTCATTAAGGGAGATGGTCCGAAAGTATACATCAGCCATTTAAACAAGAAGCTACATCATGAAATGAGATGATGATCTCTGTTCTCCCTGACTGGATGGGCGTGGCCCTAATTGCCTGCAGGAAGGATGTTTCATTATTTATCAGCTCCAGGCAGTGTTGGTGGGGGGGCTATGGGGGGTGGAGACTCATGACTCCGCATGAATCCAAAAGCGATGTCCATTTTATTAGAGCATCCTATTTCTGGTTTGACGTGACGTCAGTGAGCATCTGCTCTCGCTGTAAGGACTGAGGAGACTGTTAGTTTCAGAGGGATCGTCAGACTCTGGTAGGTTAGCAAGCTGGAGCTGAGTTAACGGCAGAGATTAACTGTCTGGTCGGACGCCTACACCAGAGTTGGAGTGAACGGCTGCCTGGTGACCAGCCTATGTGCGTCCTCTGTGAAGCCTATGTTTCTAAATCTGTCCAAGGTTATGAGACAGAGGTAGCCCTGTAATAGAGAATGGGCCGTTATCATCAACAAGTATGTCTCTGATGGAAAGAAGGTGACAGACAAGGGGACACATGTAGGGGCAAGAGAGTAGGTTTGGTTTTAACATTGGGAGGGATCAAATCAGTCCCGAACCCCCCACCCCCTAAACATACACGGTTCTCCGACAATAATAAGAGGAATATGTCCCTAGCGTCCCTTGTGCAGGGGTGGCTTTCATGTCTAGCAAGTCTAACTTTCCTACCAAGTAGTCAGTAGTATCAGTATTCCCTTTTGGACTTAGTAAACTCTCCTTGTTGCCCTGAGAGGTGATACTTTCAAATGAGACCCTGGGGCACCATGACTTGTTGTCTGTCCTATGCACCCTTGTGTATGATTTCATTTATTTGAAGACTCTCATCATTCATCATACTGCCCTGAGCTGGAGTGTTTTGCTGACAAATACCTACCTGGGACTGGGACACACTTGGCATTGATCACTCATTAAGGGCTCAGCCTAGCAAAACTCGTATCTAGGTTGGTTCCTCGACAGCTGTATGCTTGTGATGTATTACCTGCTTCGCTTCTAGGTCGTTTTGTAGAAATGTATGTGTCAAAAATTAAATGCATTTTGGTGTCTAAACACTGAGTGCAAATCATGTCTATTACCTTGTTTCCTGTCTGTCATAGATGACTTCTTATTAGTCTTTGACAGTGATGTTGTCGCCGCGGCTGTGGTGTATTTTAAGCTCCCCCACCCATAATACTCACCCAGGTGATGATGGAGAAGAAGGAAAAGGCCACTGCCGCCCGGGCGGCGTCCTCGCCCTGGCCCAGCAGCAAGTCCTTCGGCGAAGTCTGCTGCCACTGATTGGCCAGGAAGCAGAAGCCAACAAACCACAAGAACGCCCAGAAACCTGTGGCAGTGTTGAAGCCCTCTTAGTCTCACATCTTTGTGAGCATGTGGAGTCCGTGCCAGCCCTCAGGAACAAGCGTGCCCCGTACACCTGCCTTACTAAACTTTTGCTCTAACATGTCCTCTTCCTCCCTATTAACTAAGTTCTAATGATCCTTCCATCCATCTTCAAATCCCTTTTCTTGGTGTGGGTAGTTTAAAAAATCCTCAAGTGCAGATGTTTCCAGTAGAAACAGCCTAGACTGTGAAGGGCTTTTAGGTTTGAAACATAATAAATATGTCTGTCAAGACTGTGAGAAAAACATCACACAGCTTTCTTGGAATTGTATGAAGTTCCTCTAAATAGGAAAGACCACATTTTCTTTTCATCCATGGAAATTAATCTATTTCATCTGCTGTAGTGGAAACTTTTGGGGTGATTTGAAACTCATAAACATCTGGTGTGTTCTCCTAAAAGCCTGTGAGGTGAAATACCACAAAGACTCTGCATGGCTACGTTTGGAGTGCTCATCAGATTCACAGGGTCAAAGGAAACTTTACCACAACTATTAGCAAAACCACCAACATATTCATAGAGAAAATTTTGATCTGATTCACTTAACTTATTCAGCTAACATACACTTTTGCGAAAGGAGGGTCATATGGACCCTGGATCAATTGGTGGTTAAAGGACTTGCTCAAGCGCAACAGTGACGACACTCTGCTGGCCACAGGACTTGAACCGATGACCTTCCTACCAGAAGCACTGGTCTGGTTTTGTATTTTTGACGGTTGAGCATAAAGAGTCTCAGTCACAGACCACTCAACTGGTTGATTGCAACAAAACCTTAGTTTGGATTTGTACTTTCTGGACCTGAACTTTCCACCTCTGGTCCTAACCTGCTAAGCCACACCATACCCCTGTTATAATGCAGCACATGCCTAGGGACAATGGAAGTTAGTTGCAGTGTTTCCCAGTCCGGTCCTTGGGGACACGCAGACAGTCCACGTTTTTGCTCCTTTCCAGCTCCCTGCCAGACAGTCCACATATTTGTTCCTTACCAGGAGCTAGGAGGGAGCAAATACATAGACCATCTGTGGGACCCTGAGGACCGAGTTGGGAAACATTGTTGTAGAGATTGAGGAACTGAACTACTGAGCAGTAGGAGGCATGTTAATGAAGGGTCTTATTTCGAAAGAAACGACAAAGAAATATACGGTTGATCTGAAAATACATTGGTGCTCAAACTCCGTGAGCTAAGCAAGCAGCTGGGACAGAAGCAAGGGCATCAGCTCTTTGCCTGGGGTGCCTACCTGAGAAGGCCACCTCCAACAGCACCACCTTCTTCCTGTCCTTCACGCTGCTGATCTGTGGGAAATACATGTCCAGGGCAAAAAAGCCGATGCTGGCCAGGAAAGCGCCGACACCGACGACGACACCATAGTTGCAGGCATCGTTGTTCCTGTTGAAGACGCAACGCAGGCGCTCGCTCCCATTGTTGACATAGCCTTCGTTCACAATGGAGCCAAAGACCACCATGGAGAAGATCTGTGTGGTCAGACACAGGAGAGTGGAATCACCAATCGACACATGACAGCTTTTCAAGCAACTCAAATGAATACTTGGGAAGACAGATGCTTGAGAATGGCTACTTTCTCCCATCACTATATTTTGTTCTCAGTGAATTCTTAAATAAACTCAATTAAACTGTTGATTGAATAAATGGTACAAGCAAAATCACATTATACAAACTGCACATATAAGGAATTTCCAGTCATAGTCCTGAGCAACGTAATAAAGATTAGACTAAATTTAAAGCAAGACTAACTTTGCATTTGTTGAGGAAATCATCAAATAAAAGTAATGAAGTTCAAGACATTTCAATTTAACAATCATCTAATTGACTATTAATTGAACTAATTACCAATTCCCACTGGTTTTAGCAGGCAAAAACTGAAATTCTTTATTCTTTTCCATTACTTTGTTAATCTTACACAACTTCGATTACATGACATCAGCTAAACATCTGGTCTTGAAACATGAGATTTAAATGTGCCATTAGATCAATCAACAAGATGCCAGTCCAAATGATCCCTAACATCAGCATACACAAAGACACCGTTCATTCATACGGCCATTTACTAAAATTGCCTACATAAGTCGACTCAGGTCACTTGCTCCCAAGCAGGCAATTTGCGAAGGAGCAATTTTAATTCACACTAGGGCATCAACAATTTTCCACAGAGTCCAAAGCACACGGGCGACTCAGAACAATTCTGCAGCAGCGAAAGATCAGAGCTCCTCATGGCAAAAACACATTGTGTGTTTTCACAAGCCGCCAGACTCCTTCGGTGGTTTTGCTGTTTTCGCTCAGAAAAAAAGCTATTCCCGTTTTCACATTCTTAGAGCGCAGGTTTTTGGATCACCATACGCATCCTAAATATAGTTCCTTGATGTTATATGTCACAACCAGGTGCGACCTTGCCTCGCTAAAATCTTAGAGACAACTGAGTAAGCATTATAGGCTTAAGTATTTCTAATTACATGTCGTGCCCTGCATGTAATTTCAAGGTAAAATAGGGTTGTATACTTTTCATAATGATTTTAAACATATATTAAATTGCTGCTAAATTCGTTGTTAATATCAAACTTTAATGTGATAATATACTGTTAATATTTTATGCAGTGGAAGAATCATACAGAAAGACGTGTATGAATCTTCCCATTGATGAGACACTAGATTTCAAAAACAGCATTTGTGTGGGATTTTTCCAGTGTTTTTCAAAGACCAGATCCTGGATCTTCATCAAGGGAAAAGGCTGTTTGGCTCACTGCCCTGCATTAAAGAGGTACAAAATGGAAATATCCCTAGAGTACCACCTATTTCATTATTGAAGGGGAACAATGTTTTTAAGAATGAAAGCCCATCCACAGTCTAGAACCAGACATCTTAGACCATAAGCTACCAAAAAAGACTTTTAAGATTCCTCTGAGCTGGCTATGCATAACCTGTCTAAAGGGCATTGTCTGTGTGATTAAGGAATTCATTGAGTTTGGACATAGATAACCAAACGAACCCCTTGCACCAATCACAATTAATTACAAAACCTACTCCATCTCCCAAATTTTTGACATTTTGTGGTTTAGGATTGTGGAGCAATGCATCTTGGGAAACCTGTGGACGATAACGGCAAATCTCCATCTAGCTGCTAAAGCAGGAGTGGACAATCTTGTCCACAGAGGGCTAGTGTGTATGCTGGCTTTTGGGATAACCTTTAGGTCAACTGTTCGAACCGAGGTGTGTGGACTCTTCAGCCAATCAGTCCTCTAATTAGTAATCTAATTAGGGAGCTGCAGCAAAAACTCGCCCACACACAGTGGCCCTTAATGGATAAGACTGCCCATCCCTGTACTAAAGTTTTCTCTGTGCTTTTTCACGCGACAGGCCCCTTGCATTTGCCCCGCCTTGTGGAGGTGGAGTCAGAGCCCATCACACTCATTCTACAGTAAGCTTGGGAGGCTGGGTTACACGATGACATGTGATGACTGAATAAAAGGATAGGATTAGCACAGCTGGCTTAACAAGCCCCCAAGGTGTGCAACACTGGTGAAGCTGCATTTTAAAACCTCCACTATAGATCCCTTCCAATCAATCATATATTATATGCATATTAATACATACGTATATTAATCCATCAATCAAAGACAGTTTTAACATGTTTTCATAAATGGGTTATGGTGTTTTGAAACTGAATTTACACTCTAACCCAAACGAGGAAAGGTTGTAAAACATCTCCTATAACAGATCAGTCAACAGGAGTACTTTAGAGGCTGAATTAAAGATACAAACCCTAAGATGGCATTGAAATTTAAAATGAATACTGAAATATGATGCAGGTTACAGATCTGATCTCAGTTCCACAAACAGGATCTAGAGGTAAATAAATATTCATTGTGAGATAAACAAGTACTACTCAGCCATAATTACTGACAGAAGAGCAAGGCTGGAATAGCTTTGGTTCATCATTACATTTCTGACAAAGGTGCCCAGCTTTGCAGGGTCATGAAATGGACACATTCAATGTCTAGCATCTAACTTCCATTGTCCCTAATATCAAACAGGTTCAGTGCAAGGCTACCTGCCTTATGCTGCAAACATAAGAGGGACGGTATTTCCTACGTCCCCGGCAATTCAAAACGAAACTAGCTAATCTCATTCTTCTTTCAGTTTTATTACTGTTATCTATGACTTGTTAGTAACAGCAAAAATAGCAGACGATTTTATTTTAAAAAACATTATTCCAGTACGTGTGCTGTTGGAGGTTCTTTTGAGGGGTATAAGGTTTAATACCAAGCCAAATTAAGGGTCGCAGTAATGTGAGTCCCACTGTCCGAATGTCAGCTTTGTTAACTTTATAAATCGCACTAATTATGGTATTATTTTATGCACCATTAGAATACGTTAAAATACACCATGTTTACATTTTTAGATGCTTTGATCTGATAATAGGCCTAGTCGTATTTGCGTCTATATAGTGGCATATATTATTGGGATAATTTATTTAATTAAAAATGTCACGGTTTAATGTATATTGCAAATTAGATGCGACTGCCAATATTCTAAGCTGAGAACTATACAATTTCACAGAAGCAGAAAATTAGATTAGTTGGGAACGCGACGGCGCTTATATTTCGGCTGGAACATCTGTAGAACATTGTCGGCTATTTTGGTCCTAACGGTACAAATGGACCCACTCCGTAGGCGGCACAAAATGTAACGTGGATTGAAATTAATCGCTATCGCTTGCTCAAAAAGGCAAGCTAAAATTCATGAAAACAACCCCAGATAAGGTTCCCATCAAAGTATTCCCATCGATTGCTGCGAAAATGACGTACAGTTGCGTGCGTCGCACCAAAAAACGTTGTTTTAAGCGTAATTTAAAAATACGGAGGGTTAAAAATTAACCAATGAAAAAATGTGCGGAGTATAAATAGTAACAGCGTAGTGACCGTTCGTATGTGTTGAATTCCTGATGCAGACAACCTTGCGGCTTGATCAAATATTATTTTCGCATTATTTTCTGTTGGGAAAACGCCCTACTTGTAACTATTAACATCCTAGCGACAATATTATTATTTTATTATCAAAAACGACACGACTAATCTTTCCAAACACCCCTTTAACCAAACTGGTTTAACATACAGAAAGACCAATATTCAGCTTAAGTAAAATATTTGTAAAACACCAAATTACATTGACAATCATCCATTTTTAAAAAATATCTCAAAGAATGATATAATTATTTAACACAGCCCTGTCTGCCTACGGGAAATTTATTTCCCATGTAAGCTAAAACTGCTGATTAATTCCAATTTTGAAATCGTGGAAATACAGCAACAGGGAAAACAAACCCTCTTACCCACGACAGTATTCTAAGGATAGTCTGAGGCTGTTTAATAAAGGCGACTGGGTTAAAAGCACTACCAGCCCTTCCAGCTCCGAAAGACCCCGCTCCTTCCATCTTTATCTTCCCGTCCATCCAGCTCGCTGTCACAGCGCTTGGCTCTTTCTTTTCCATAGATCATGGTAAAATGTGTCGTGCGCGCACCCACCGCATGGGAGCGGCGCACGCAAACGAGAGCAGGACGCTGAACACGGACGTCGGGCTTAATAATGATAATAATCATAATCTGAAAAACAAGAAATGGCAATCGCGTTTGCGAAGTCAAAACATTACACCACTTTCATTTGATCAGTTCAAGTACCAAGAATCCATAGAGCCAAAAAATGTAGAAATTAGAAAGATTAGAAAATGAGGTCAAAGGTACGCCCGTAACCAGCTAAGCCAATATGGACATCTTAACCGTTACTCGCTATAAAGATGTAGAATGGTCATTCGATAAAGTGGGAGAAATAGAAGCCCTTTACAATTATATTTGGCATATATGAGTGCATGACTTAATATAATTATATTATTAACTATGCATTTACAATGTGTTTCAGGGCGTTTGTCCTATTTTTTCTGAGCGGGGCTTTTGTGGCCGAAGGTGAGACTATTTTAAAATGTCTTCAAAAATATTGAAAAATCCGAAAAAACATTAGTTTCCCCAAATGAGGATGACTGGCAAAGCTTTTAGGAATATGGCATAATTCCTATTTCTCAAATACAGTGTGGAAGCAATGGCTGCGGTTTAATCGTTGTTAAACATGACTGGTTCCTGCTAATCACTCTGTGTTCTAGTCTGTTAACACTAACCCACTACAAAAAACACAGAAGAGGGAGACGCTTCTAATTATAAAGGGCTGAATAAAGACAAATGTGCCACAAAAACATCACAGCACACGTTACGCAGACAAAATGATACCGCATAAATCTCTCTGCTGACTTCCGAACTGTAATGTCTTTGTCATTCCAGTTTGTTACAAAACCATAGGTGTAACTCGAGGCGTGCAACAAATTATTTTAACACAATCAATTGCAGAGGGCACGGAAATTCTACACATTTCCGAAATAACATTAAATTAAAACACATGAAATCTTCTATGCTGGTGTTTTTTCACAACGGCACCCACGTATTCCTTAATAAAACTGCAAATCGCCGAGATTTAAAGACAACACTCGTTTGTTTATTTTTCCCCAACCAAAATATATTTTATTGATTTCATTCACATGTCAAATAATACAATTTCATTACATACAATATACACACGTTTAAAAACGTAATTTTCACATTGAAATGATGTTTGCGCAAGTGTGATACCGTACTTGCTCACTGACCGATCTTCTGATGGAAAACTGCATGACCGTCGGCCGTTCAGCAGGACTGTTGTTTCGAGCCATCAGTCACACGAGCCATCTTTCCAGCCGTCTCGCCATCGTTCATCAACTTTAGAGCAGTCGAACTCCGGCTTGCCCAGTCGAAGATTGATGCCATTGTGAAGACGACACATCCACTGAGAAAAACTCTGCCGACTACTTACATCAGGTTCATTCGTTTTCAGTCTAAAGGAACAGGGGAAATAGCTTAAGTCAGGAAAGTTTGCACTCCATAGATAATAAGAAAGGTCAGTGTAAGTGTGGTAAACTGCAAGTACCGGTTAAGGACTGTCACTACAAGCAAGCGTCATTTTTATCTATTCTGCAAGTACATATTATATATTTGTATCATTACAGCAATGTTCATTTTGGGACTGGGCTTGGAGGTAGGGTTAGGGTTACAGCATCAATTTTTTTTCTGTAGATCATGAGTTATAGCATACAACTGCACAGAGTACCTGGTTCCAAATAACAGGGTTGCCAACTCACGCGACTGGCGTGACACTCACGCTTTCAGACTTTCATGTTCACGCAAGAAATCTTACAGCAAATCTATATTATTCCATTATAAACCTAAAATTAGCTACATTAAAAGCGTTGGGGTTAGTTTGCAAACCCTACAGACTATTTACAAGGTAATAAAACTGTTACATACAAGTAAATGCGTGTGCATGTGTGTACAGACTTGTCTCGAATTGAAAATCTCACTCCAGCCAGTTGACCAAAGTTGGCAACTCTGAAATAAGCAACTGCGTAGATCAAATATTATTATGTGATAACAGGGTAGGTGCAGGTTAACATTATCTGTGACCAACGACTGAAATATTTAGTTATATTTGAATATTGCAACAGGAGTTGTCAGTCCAGTCGGAAGCATATTCCTTGTATGTGTCACATTCTTGGGCAATAAAGTTTGATTCTGTTATTTTCAATGTTTAAGGGATACAGTCACAAAATTATTTTAAACCTCGATCTTAAGTCTTGTGCGCACTCGTCGCAAGGAAAGAATTTGGAGAAAAGGTTGATGAGCTGTTTCATATCTTGCTGCTGGCTGTCGCTGGGCTTGTCAGGGTAATAAGCGGCCATGGTGTGAAGGACAGACCACGTATTTCTGCCAAGCTCCTCTCTATCCAGCGGACACTCGGCTGTCTGTTCGCGATCTTCTGCGTCTCGGTCCCCCTTGTCAAGGACA
Organism: Mormyrus iriodes; assembly: GCA_011763525.2. Classification (NCBI taxonomy): domain Eukaryota; kingdom Metazoa; phylum Chordata; class Actinopteri; order Osteoglossiformes; family Mormyridae; genus Mormyrus; species Mormyrus iriodes. The sequence continues at coordinate 16,340,262 of JAAGVU020000044.1, read as the reverse complement.
AAAATTAATGTAGTTGTGCTTATATACATAACATATTTGTATCCATCAATACAACATGCAATAAATAAAGAATACGATTTTATAAAGAACGTAAGGTAAATTACTATAAAACGGTAAAATATTGATACACCGTTTTCGTTAAGGACACATGCTGCAAATGATGTAAAACAAAATCACATTGTCAATAAATTGACTATCCATGCAAACTCCACAGCTTATATAGTCACCGGCTGCATGGACGTTTGTTTCTTCTGCATTTTCATCCAAGATTTGAAATCCATACATGCCCTGCAAGGCTTCTTTTTCTGATCGCTGGCATTTTCTTGTTTTTCGGACGTTTTGCTTGCCGGCGTGCTTCCAGAAATCCCGATGGGGAAACTTTCGACTCCAGCAGCATCGGAATAAGGGACGGAATCGCTTGTACCTCTGGCCGCAGCCATGTTTTTCTCGTGCTTTTGGGGTTGTTAAAGTGTGACACGCGGTTAAATTTCCCTATGCAAGTTAAGCAACTTAATCAAGCAACTTGTTTATAACCACATTTCATTATTCCCTAGAGTTAATCCTGCGTTCTAAAAACAAATTACTACGATACATATTAATTAGCGGTCATATTTTAATAATCTATAATACCAAGATCGGTACCTTTCGGAAGCTATGTCTTGTTTCATCTCCGGGCCGAACACCGAGGAGCTACTTCCTTTGGTGACGTCACCCTCTACATGCTGTTGAGTTGGATCGCGAATTAAAGTGTAATTATTTCCTTTATCCTAAACTGCAGACATTTTGGACGTACTTGACAGCTATATATTCGAATAACCGTTTGTCTAAGAATTTTATGCACGCTACTATTTGATTAATAAAACAAATAATCGACCTTTTTAGTTACAAATTGTCTGGCAAATGGTAGCTAAGTTGGAAGTGCGTTAGCTAGTTTTCCTCTTTTTTATTTTTATGTTATTTTTCAAAGCAGGCAGATAAGTAGGTCACTTTCTCGTGAAAATGGGAATTCTCGAGAAAATAGCAGAGATTGAAAAAGAAATCTCGCGCACCCAGAAAAACAAAGGTAAGTGTAGTGTTTTCACCAAAAATGGTACAACTTAGCTACTTTATTTTTGAGTGGTTGTCACATTGTTTCTTGTCTCTCAAGTAGGAATTCAATGGCACGGCTGACAAGTACTTTAGAATTCGCTGTATCTTTGATGCCGCACAAACTGTGGTCGAGTCTTACATTTTAATGCGTTTTTATTTTCAGCCACTGAATATCACCTGGGTTTGCTGAAGGCAAAGCTTGCAAAGTACAGGGCCCAACTGCTGGAACCATCGAAATCTGCTGGCGCCAAAGGGGAGGGCTTCGATGTAATGAAATCTGGTGATGCCAGGGTAGCCCTTATAGGATTTCCGTCTGTGGGTAAGGTGAGTGTCGTTTTCTGGATGGAATTGTGTTTCGTTATGGGTTAAGTTCATTTTCAGTTTTAATAGAAAATGCATGTTTCTCCTGCTTTCAACATGTTGAAGTTTATTTTTAGTGTTTTCACATTGCTAGTGGTGATTGTGTCACCATGGTTCTAACACAAAATGTTTTCAGTCCACATTTCTCAGTCTGATGACTTCAACAGCGAGCGAAGCTGCCTCTTATGAATTCACAACACTGACGTGTATCCCTGGAGTTATTGAGGTATCCAAAAAATAATTTTTGAAACACTATTCCATTCCCACTTCAATTCTGCTTTAGATTGCAAAATTCTGGGAATTTTCAAAGTTGGAAACTTTCCTTGGGATAACTGTAATATATGGGAGTTAACGGGAATAAACTGAAAATTTGCAAAATTGCGGGTTAGCCTATAACAGTAAATTTAAATGTAGTTAGGGAAAAAAAACATCTTGACGGCACTAATAATGATATCATCATGTAACCAAGTGCTTGTGAGTAATTATGTGCGTAAAAACATAACAAAATAAGCGTCTGCATCAAAATGCCCTGCTGATAATTCAAATTCGATGTTGTATTATTTATACAGTTTGCTTACTTTGTCGTATCTGACAGCTCACGCGGAGTTCCACGGAGTTCAATATTTCCAAAATCCCTCAGCTTAACTTCCTATGGAACATTTCTGCCCCTTTGCAACCCTACTTCCCATGGAAAGTTTCTGGACAGTTTCTGGAAATGCACCAGCTATGTTCTGCACCTTTGCAACCCCAATTCTGCTGCATGTTAAATAAATTAAGTCTAATTTACTGTTTTATGCCCTTCTATAGTATAAAGGAGCAAACATTCAGCTTCTAGATTTACCTGGTATCATTGAAGGTGCAGCCCAAGGTATGTGGGTGATCAGCATGATATTCTGATATTCTGAGAAACGGTCATCTGTGGTGTCAGTGGTCATTTGGTAATGATACCATAATTCATTTTCATAAGTGATGCTGTTTTAAAGTTGTGTGTGAGGTTGTTTTGTTTGATTGCATGACTTATTTTACAGATTATACTTAAATTGTGCTAATCCCCCCCAGGAAAGGGCAGAGGAAGGCAGGTCATAGCTGTGGCCAGAACAGCAGATGTTGTCATTATGATGCTGGATGCGACAAAGGGGGACGTCCAGAGGTTGGCCATAGTATTTGTTAGCTTGATTGATTTTGTGTTTCATATGATGCGTAAACTGAAACATTCAAGTCTCAAAATATCTTTTATTGTCAGCATTAGATTTATGCGTCTCACAGTGAGGTGTAGTATTATTCATACTGGTCAAAGTGTAAATGAAAAGTAATGTAAAATACAATATATAATTATAGTGTACAAACATTGCATTGTAAGACATGGACATTAAGACAAAAGAAATGCAGTTAACCATCTGATTGATGGAGAACAATTGTGTAGATTTTGCATGGAATTGTATGTGTGGAATGTGCAACAAATAAATTAATTTGTGGGCAAGTATATTTGGTCAATTGGCTTTTTAAATTGTTCTTTAAAGTTTGTATTGTTGGCATTGTTTTGTATTTTGAAGGGTACTTCTGGAGAAAGAACTGGAATCGGTAGGAATCAGGCTTAACCGTCAAAAACCGAACATCTACTTTAAGGTGTGTGTTTATGAAATGTATCTAATGATGTTTATATACTTATTTAGTTTCATGCATGACATTTTCAGACCCTCATCTTTTCCTAAACCTTCTCCCTTTCAGCAAAAGAAAGGTGGAGGACTGTCTTACAATTCAACTGTCCCTCTGACACATTGCTCTGAGAAATTGGTGCAGCTCATTCTGCATGAATATAGTATCCTTCACGTTTGTGATTCCGCCTTAAATAATCTGTTAATAAACCCCCCTGGGAACAAGTTAATTTAAAAAAAATAATTTGTAGCAAAGTGATATGCGCTTAAACAGCCCAGACGTTTCCTTAACTTCCCTAAGAAATCTTCAATGCTGAGGTCTTATTTAGGGAGGACAGCACACCAGATGAATTTATCGACGTCGTCGTTGGAAACAGAGTCTACATGCCTTGTTTATATGTAAGTAAAGCATGAATGTGACTGCAGTGCTGTATATGCTTTTAATAATGTATTTTTATTTTGAAATGACTCTGACTGAAAATGATTGAAACCATATAAGGGAGAATTATAACCTTTAGGAAAACTTTAAAGGTGACTCCATAATAGCGATGGCCAATTTAAGCTTCATAACCATTTGCTGTGTTTTCTGACACCACTAGATGGTGCTCTCTATTTCAAAAGTGTCCAGTGCATTCCCCCAAAGCAGACCAATAGCACCATCTAGTGGGGTAAAAAAATACAGAAAATGGTTTATGAAGCTTCATTTTGCCATCACTACTTCATACCTTCCTTAGAAGAAATGACCAGTACCACAAATAGGCCACCAGACTCTGGTTTTTTGGAGCAAACTGTGCTCTTCCTTAGGTGTACAACAAAGTGGACCAGATCTCTATGGAGGAGGTTGACCGTTTAGCCCGAAAGTCTCACAGCGTGGTTGTTAGGTCAGTGAATTTCTACATATCCACCCAGAAGAGAGGAAAGCGGAGGTTATCACTGACTGTTTCTGATCAATGTTAACAAAGAGTGCGTTGTCTCACAGCTGTGGCATGAAGCTGAACCTGGATTACCTTCTAGAGCAGCTGTGGGAGTACCTAGCCCTGATCTGCATATTCACCAAGAAGAGAGGGGGTACCATTTGATCTTGATTTCACTTTCACACTTAACGCTGAGTTTGAGCACCTGTTGTTGGCCCATGTTTTGGCTCAGTGTCTTTTTTTGGAATGTTTATGTTTTACTGTTGAATTTTTTTTCTGCCACTCTGAACCTATAGAGCGGCCAGATTTCACAGATGCAATAATCATGCGGAGGGGAGCCACTGTGGAGCATGTGGTACGTCTTCAACGACGCTAAACCTAGCAGGACAATGTGGCTGCTGTAGTTCTTATGAAGATGTTTTGAAAAGCCAAAATTCAGTTGTTTTATCCATGTTTCCCCCGCTAGTGTCATCGAATTCACCGAACATTAGCAAGTCAGTTCAAGTATGCCTTGGTGTGGGTAAGTGTACCTCTGTTCCAGTGTTTACATGAAGTTTTCCCCAGGATATTTTAACAGTTCAGAATTTTATTATCATTATTTTCTTTTAAGGGAACAAGCACAAAGTATAGCCCTCAGAGGGTGGGCCTTACCCATATTATGGAGCACGAAGACGTCATCCAGGTCGTGAAGAAATAAAATGACTGTTGGGCAGCTTGGCCGTCTCTGCTTGGAAGCGGAGAGCAATGGAGAATCAGAGTAAAGCAGATTTTGCCAAAAAAAAAAAACAAAAAAGTTTTTATTTTGTGTACAATACCACAAGCAGTCTGCAAGGGGCAGAAAAACCTTGTCTAGCGCAGATTGGACATATGAATGTCTTGGGTGGACATATGAGATCTGTTTTAAATGACAAATAAAAAAACAAAAGATATTATCCAGCACTGAAAGCTTATTCCCATGAATGATTTTAATTTTGTAGCTGTTATCTTCACGAAGTGATGGTTAGTTATTTCTTTACCAGTAAACAAAACAAAACTAAAGAAATTTTTGTGTTGACTCAACAACTGTTCTTAGGAAGTAAATCTCAAAGGTACAGTTTTGAAGTCACGGGATGTTATAAGTTGAAAACGTGAAACCTGTGAGCACATGGCATGCTGATTGGGCTTGTTTTTATATATTTAGTGTTTTATGGCTGATGCTTTGCTGCCTGACTGGCTCTTTGCAGGAGTAATGTCTTCAGCCTGTCAAGCTAGTGCAGAGTTCAGGTGTGATTTTTACTGGTCTAACTGTGGCTTAATGGTTTACTCTGTTACCCGAGGATGTGTGGTCTGTAATTTCACAGTTAGCTGAAAATGTTTGCCGTGCTGCATTGTCAGTCTATGATGGCACCTTCCTGGAATTAATACCCGAAGAAGACGTAGACATGCTGGTGAGTAAAGGCTTCGTGGTTCGCGGAAGCCTCTTGTCCACCCCTTGTCACTGCGGCCTGCGTTTCCCCGGGGACCCCTGTGGCTGTCGCACGACTGGTCTCATTAGGTCTTCTGCCTGCCTGAAAGTCTAGAGCTTCACATCCTATTCAAGATAGAGAACCAAGAGAATAGGCATCATTAAATATGCACCGGGTGTGGGCGACCAAGGCTTCAGAGTGCAGCCTGCCATGTTTGTTTTGGAACAGTCTGGCCGGCCATGCTGTCACCCGTGTGATTTGGTTCTGGAGCAGGACTTGCGAACTTTTCGTGGGAGGGCTGAGCTATGGGTCGTGGTGAGCCTGGGGAGGATGGTGAGGGAGGGTCCTGGCTTGGACTAAACCGTCTCAAGATGGCCTTCAACTGACTGACTGGATTTAAGGTAATCGAGGCATGACCTGAGCACATGTGTGTTAGTGCATGTGACTTCATGTCCACCTCAGAGTCATTCATGGACTGTATATGATGTTCAAGAAAAGTCAATAAGTAGCCCGTGGTGCCTCATACAGTACCTGTGCCACAGCATGCAACCCTGTACTCTATAAGTGGTTAGAATATGGATAGATTTAATGTTTTTTTTTTTCTTCAGTATTCAGACGTACAGTCCAGAACAATCCAAATCATGATGGCTTTGTCTCAAAGGATGAAGGACATCTGTACTCTTAAGTTTAGAAATATATTTAGAGAGCTGATGTCACTTGAAAAAGCTAGGATGTAAGCATAGGTTATGTCAGTAAAAGGTTCATGCTATGTGTTTCTATCCATCCATCCAATCGCTTATCAGGACTGTGGGAGGCTTAGAACCTAGCCCATGTGGCACAGGCCACAAGGCTGCGGCAAACCTTGGAAAGAATGCCAGTTGGTATGGTTTTAGCCTTTTTCATCCGTTCGCATCTTATCTTCCATTTTTTAAATAGGCATATCGGCCACAAGGGGGCAGTCCAGTACCACAAGCTATAGGCACGCGATTCACTGGTCTTCAAATCACCAGTTCAGTCAGCAAGGGTAGACACGTGACTTGCTTTGCTCCTGTGGCTATAGAGGTCATTTAGTTTCCTTTTCCTGGAAGCAGTATGAACTCTAATTTGTCATTGCACAACCTTAAATGAAGTCTTAAAAGGGTGACAGCTCTTATTTTATATATTGCCCCAGACTGTTACTTAATCTTTCAGCTACTTATGGTCGTGTTTTATTTATCACATTCATAAGCGCTGTTCACTTAAAGAAAGTGCATCGAACTGGTCTCACCACTCCACCCTTCGCAAACCCATTACCGTCCAGCTGTACTAAGATGTTTCGGGCTGAGCCAGCGGAGCGCAGCGAGTGGATCGCTTATTGAAGCGCCATCTGCCGGTAGGACCGCGGGAACCACAGCTCAGGAGGTGTGGTGAAAACGCATAAAATGACGTTGGGGATATCCTTTGTAAAGTTCCGCAGTTACTGTAAATGCAGCACACAACATATTGCATATTGGAATGCATAATTTGAGCAAATGCTTTTTTTTTCCTCAAAAAACGGCGATAAGTCATATTTTATTTTCAAGTGAACCAATCAAAACCAATCTCGGTAGCAAAAAACCTTTACAAAGTAATACCTAATTGTTAAAACTGGCGATTGGTTACACATAACATAAACGAATGCAAAATACATAGGCTTAGAGCCAAAAGAGTGCTGAAATACCTTCGGATATTTTTAGAAGTTTTCCTATTAATGTTTAATTAGTTCTCATCGGATTGAGTAGAGACAAGCTATTAAATATTAATAATCGGCTGTGTCGTAAACTTTTAGAATATTAACTAGCTATCGACGACTTAACATGATCCATTGAAATGAAACCTCAGTAAACATAGTGACTGACAACCACAAATCAGTGAAGACACAAAGCGCGCTTTTTAATGTAAAATCTATATGATAACTGTTTTCAGTTTTATTCTATTTGATAGAATACATGCAATGTAAAATAATAGTAATCATAATTTTAAAAACATCTCCCAGAAAACAAATAACTTGTTACTTTTCTGGAGATTAACATCACAACCATCCATCTCAAATAAACACGATGATGTACTTGTGGATAGAAAATGTTATAATAGTTGTGTATGCAACAGACTGCCGTATATATGCAATAATATGTAGACAGTACATTAAAAACACTAGATCTTTTCATGCATGAATTTCAGTAATATCAAATGACTCACTGCAGTATCGCATTGGAATAATGTCCGAAATTGCTGTAATGAATGAGAAAGGAAGCGAGCTTTAGAACATCTGTCCAGCAGTATGACGGACTTACTCATCTAATCTGAAAGTCACCTTATCACAGAATGTGTTTTAAACTGTCACAAGGTTAACGGCAATTATATTGTATGTATTATTACAAATAATTGCAAAAACAATAATATTCATCCATACATATTTACATTTTTTTGGAAGTCTCACAAGTCACATACTTGACATTAAATGTAAACAACCAGTTGTCATTGGTAATTTTTAACTTTTTTTCAAATTATTTTTTTTAAATTCCCAGTTAGTAAACATTCATATTCAGACAAAATATGATAAAATATATACAGGTCTACGGAATTTGTGACACCTCTTACAACTCTTGTTGCCTTATAATTTACACTTAAATTAGATAAAGAAATCAAACTCACCCACACTTTTTGGGGAACTCTCTGTGGCTGTGCAGCACTCTGGTCCCCAGGTCTGTTTTGGCCAACTATGGATTTGTTTCTCAGACACAGTTTAGTAACAGCTCAGCCATCCTGCATTATTTATGCAGGCTTGAGCCAAAGAGATAGCATTACGCTAAGGCAGTATAGCGGATACATTAAGGTGCCTTCTGCAGTTATATTGGAAGACTTTTAGACACATGTCCCATTTGGACTCAGGTCATACCAAGCACCAAAGGAGGGGCAATTATTTTTTGCTGTGACTAAAGGGAAGAAATTTGTGTTTCCTCCTTAAATGGTAGACTAGGGAATACAGACGTTTGTGGACACTTGTGACTTCAGCAACAAATGAGCACATTCTTCACAAGTGAGACATCTGATGGGAGAACTGTATCTGACATTGGCGCTGAACTGTTCCAACAGAGCAAACCATTGCAATTTAACAGCTGGCAAGAAACAGATTTTTAAAAATGGGAGTACAATTCACTCTAAGGTAACGACAAAAAAAGTAAGTGTGACACCCTTTTGGAATACTAGTGAAGAAGCGACACGTCCACCAACCCCGTGAGGTTTGCTGTGTCTAATTGTGTTTCTATTTTAATTAATTGCTTGGATAGTTTCGGTTGCACTCTGTGTGTGTGATACCTGGTGCTTTTCGTTAAGCAATTCCCCTGTGGAGCATTCTACAGACAGGATGCTCTTGCATGAGTTGTGGTTCTCTCTTGCTGGCGGACCAATTGTGACGCAGTGAGCCAGTGTAGCATGGTCTTAGCGAAAGGCTAATATGCCTGGCAAAAAAGCTGATCCTAAGGCAGCAGCCAAGAAAGACAAAGGGAAGGATGAGGGGAAAAAGGGCAAGGAGGACAAGAAAGACGCAAAGGAAGACAAGAAAGGGGGAAAGAAGGAGAAAGATGCGCCTCAAAAAGGAAAAGGCAAGGATGATGGAAAGAAGAATCAGAAAAAGGGGAAGGCGGGTGCTAAGAGTGAGTCTGAGGAGGGGTCTGAGGCTGACATTGTGAAGAGTGAAGCAGATGAAAGCGAGGCAGAGGATGAGGAGGAAGAGAAGGACGAAGAAAGCGAGATGGAGACTGAGGATGACAGAGGTAAAAAAGGCAAAGGCAAAGGCAAAGGTGCCTCTAAAGCCGCGGCGAAGAAGGGAAAATCCAAATCCAAGCATATTCAATCAGAAGAAGAGGAGGAGGATGAAGACGAGGAGGAAAAGACTGAAAATGAAGAGGATGAAGCAGAACAAGGGAATCGTAAGCGTGCCAAGGCTACCTCCAAGCCTGAGGAGAAAAAAGGGAAACAGAAAGGAAAAGAGGTTCACCTAAAGGGGACATCAAAAGCCATGATGGGGCTGGCGGCAGAAGGCAAGGGAAAGGCCCAAAAGCCAGAGAGCAGAGCGCTCCCAGGCCTGTCAGGCCTTTCCACCTCAACAGCGCTACCTATGGAGGGACTGAAAAACACCTCCAAGCTCTTCATGGGACTTTCAAATGAGAAGAAGAAAAAAACCTCACAGAAGAAACTGCAAAGTGCCACCAAGATGTTTGTGGGCTTCGGCAGACCCAAAAACCTTCTGGCAAATAAGAAAAAGGGTGTGCTCAAAAATACATCCAAATTCATGATGCGCTTCCAGAGCAGCGAGAAAAAGAAAACTGAAAAAGAAAATGCAGCACCTCAAAAGACACTCTTACTGTCAGGTCTGGGAGCCAAAGCTGGAAAAATAGGAGCTGATAAGACGTCTGGTTTGGGTGGGAAGTTTAAAGGCTTTTTTGGTGCAAAAAAGTCCATCCAGCCAGGCTTTAAGCACAAAGGGATTGTTTTGGGGAAAATCGCAGGTGCGACTAACTGGCTCACAAAGAGGTTTCTTTCAACAAAGGGAAAGCAAAGTTCTCTAGGTCGGCTTGGGAATGCCCGGATGTCCCGATCGGGAGGGAAAAGGTTGCCAATGATGTCTCAAGATGATGTTCGTCAACGCAGAGCAAATATGGGAAGATTTCATGGGTTTCATCAAGACAGATATGAAGATGATGTTTATATGGATGAGTATGAGGACGAATATGGCTATAGGGAAAATGATTATGAAACAGACAGATATGAAAGGCGTACGTCCCAACGGCGATTCATGCATGATGATTACGATGGTTATGAGGATGATTACGGCACAGCACCACCCGAACATTATTATAACTATGAGAATGACGCAGATTATTATGATTACCCTATGCATGAACAGAATGGGTACTACATGGATGGAGGTGACTATTTTGAAAATACAACAGGGTATGAAAATGGTTATGAATATTATGATGATGACATGGACTACTATGACCAATACCATACACAGAATCAATACGATTATTTTGAAAATGAGGATGAATACTATGATTTTAGAGAGCAGGAAATTGACGAGTACCAATATTATGCAAATGATATGAGTTATCACGATGGGATGCAATACCCATCTGTAGATGAATATGGATACTACAGTAATGACGTAGGGGAAGGTTACGGGTATGGTTATGAGCAGAATGGTTACTATGAAGATTTTCAAAATCATTTTGAGCAACCCTATGGAGCAGCTGTATTCTCAGATCCTTATATGGCATATCCTGCTTATGAGGGCCAACAGAATCCAGAGTACCAATTCAACTACAGTGAGTATGATGGAACACCGTATGTTGAATCCGCATATAATACTTACCAACCATATCCTTTTATCATGGAGGACATCATGGAGCAAATGGAGCCAGAGACATTTGGTAATGATCTTGGGTACCTTACCACAGAGGATGCTGGAGTTCCAAGTTCACTGCAGTTCAGACTTCCCAGACCTCATGTAAAAGTGTTTGGAGAAGAAAAACTAGATGTTCCGCCTGCACCTTCTCCCCAGATTGCTCTAAATGATTTTGGAGAAATTGCTCAGGTGCCTTATGAAAACCCTCCGTTCCTCCCCCCTTCACCAGCTGTATTTCCACAATATTTTCCTCAGCAGGCTGAGACCTTCCAGAGACCATTTTCTCCTTCACCAGCAGCTATGCCCTTCAATCAAGCAATTTCTCCAGCACCAATGGTACAACAATTTGGAAGCCCTGTTCTTAGCAGGCATCAGATTCCAACATCTCCTTTACTCCAAATGAGACAGTTTTCTTCTGAAATTCCACCACCTCCAGCAACATATCCTTTGGGTCCTGTAGGTCCAGTACAGCTTTCAAGGCCGCAATCACCACTTGCTCCCATAAGACAGTTTGCAGATCAAAATTTTGGTGGAACACTAGTCCATCATTCAGTACCTTCAGAACATATGTTATCCATGGGTCTAGAGCAACCTCTTGAAAGAGTAAGCTCCCCATTACCTTTAAGAAGATTAAGTCCCCTGCCATCTCCCCAGCTCTCCATAAGACAACAAAGCAATATTCCTCCATTCAGAAGAGGGCCTTCACCACAGCCCTCAGTAAGAAGATTTATGGTCCACCCTGAAGAAATCGAACCTCCACTGTCACCAAGGCAACCAAGAAGGATGCTCAGTCGCCCCTCTTCTCCCGCATCACAATTGCATCGACGATCATTTAGAAATAATGCTCAGAGACCTCCATCTGTACTGTCCAGAAGAGAAGTCAGCCCTCCTCCCTCTCCACAGCCTTCAAGAAGGAGTCCATCTCCCCAGCCCTCAGTAAGACTAAGGTCTCCATCTCCTCAACCCAAAAAGACAGTCTTTGGTTTAAATAGACAACAACCTGGCCCAGTTGCTAGAGTGCCTTCCCATCAGCGCTCTATTAGGAGAAGTCCTCCACCTTCACCACGGGGTTCTATGAGAAAAAGAAACCCGCCATCCTCTCCACAACCACCACTGAGACAAGAGGGCCATCCACCCCCTGTTAAACCAAAATCTCCTTTTAGGCCATTTGGTGGAAAACAGCAAGGCACATTAATATCATCCAGCCCTCTTACCAAAAAGCTCAGTCCTTTTGGCAAAAAACCTACATCTCCTCCAGGCTCTTTTAGAAGACTGAGCCCTCCTCCATCTCCTCAGCTGAGTATAAGACGCACAAGCACTCGGCGGCAGAGAGAACCAGATAGACCCTCATCGCCCCATGCATTTCAAAGGCCACCATCTCCAAGTCCCTCTCGAAGAAGTTACGTAGATGGATTAGGACCTCAGCGGCCATTGTCACCTCGAAGACCTCCTTCCCCTTCACCATCCAGATTATCTAGCAGAGCCTTTAATGAGGAGCAAGATTTTCCACATCGCCCTTTACCAACAAGATTCAGAGGATTTGGACACAACAAAGTACCTATGGGAACTGTGAAACCTTCTACAGTGAACCCTTACATGCAGCGAATGGGACGTCCACGTGCACCTTTGACACAAAATGTTCGCCCATATCGGCCATCTGTACACAGCACAACAGGGCCTGCAGGTGTTAGGGACCAACACATTACAGCTTCTCCTCAGCTGTCAATAAGAAGTGGCCCGCAACCCGCCGGAATCCACGAGTCAAATATGGGCTTGTCTCCAGTGAGCCCTAGACCAGTAAGCTTCCGGAGGCCTGTTGGTCGAGGTCACCCCCTAGTGGGAATTCCCCAAGTTCCCCCATCTACTAGGCAGTCTGTAAGAATGACAGTTCACCCAGCAGCCTTGAACAATCACAGTCAATTGTCCCCGCAACCATCTTTGAAGCGGATGGGACCGCCATCACCCCAACTATCTGTAAGGCACTCGCTAAGTAGACCATCCTCACCTCAGCCTTCAATAAAACATGGGTCACCCTTGCCCACAAGGTCCCCTTCCCCCAGGGAACTCTCCTCCCCACTTTTAAATGGTTCATTGAATAATCAACACTTTTACAGCACTTCTTATGCTTCACCATGTCCGCCTGTGGTAGCAGATTATGATCTGGCTAATAAGCCAGGAAATTCTCCACTCTTGGCAAACGCCATGCACAACCCCAGTCTTCGCAATGCTTCCTTCAGACCATCCTTTCAGAGTGGCACACCTCTAAGCTCTCCAGTGAAACAAAGTCAACCAATGATGCAAGCAAGTTCTCCAATGCTGTCAAATGCTCTGCAAAATCCTAACCTACGCAATGCGTCCTACAGCACACCATTACAAAGACATACTGCTCTTTCATCCCCTATGATGACTGAGCACAACCAGCAAATGATGCAAGCAAGTTCTCCAATACTGTCAAGTGCTCTGCAGAATCCTAATCTTCGTAATGCATCCTATAGCTCGCCACTACAGAGAGGCACTTCCCCTTATTCTGCAGCAGGAATGGTTCCTAACCAGCCAGTCATCCAAGCAAGTTCTCCAATGCTGTCGAATGCTCTACAGAATCCTAATCTTCGTAATGCATCATTTAGCTCACCATTGCAGAGAAGTACTTCCCCTTATTCTATAGCAGGAATGGATCCTAACCAGTCAGTCATTCAAGCAAGTTCCCCGCTTCTGGCAAGTGCATTGCAAAATCCTAGTCTGCGCAATGCATCTTACAGCTCCCCACTGCAACGAGGTATCTTCCCTCACTCTCCAGCAATGACAGAAATTGAGCAACCAGCTGAACAGGGTCGTTCCCTACTCCTATCAAGTGCAATGATGAACCCTCACCTCCAGAAAGCTTCTTATAAATTGCCAGATGGGTCAATACTATCTAGACACCCTGGACAGAAGACAGAAGTTTCTTCCCCACTTATGTCCAGTGCTTTGCTGAATCAAAACCTTCGGAATGCTTCCTATCGGCTGCCTGATGGATCAGTCTTTTCCAGAAACCAAGGAAGGCAACAACCCACCTCTCCACTTCTATCCAATGCCCTCCAAAATCCAAATCTTCTCCAGGCATCTTATAGGCTGCCCGATGGGTCAATCCTTCTACGAAGCAATGCAGCAGTGGAGCAAAACACTTCACCTCTTTTGTCAAATGCGTTGATGAATCCAGGCCTTCGTATGGCTTCCTATAAGCTTCCAGATGGGGCAATAATGTCCAAAAACCAGAAAGCACAACAAGCCTCTTCTCCTCTTTTGTCAAGTGCTTTGTTAAATCCAAACCTTCGCCAAGCTTCCTACAAGTTACCTGATGGATCAGTCTTATCCCGGAAGTCTGCTAATGAACAACCCTCCTCCCCATTTCTTTCGAGTGCTTTACTGAATCCTAGTCTTCGCCAAGCTTCATATAAGCTGCCCGATGGGTCTGTTTTGTCCAGAAAGCAAGGAAAGCCACAAGAATCCTCACCCCTCCTGTCCTGTGCCCTCATGAATCAAAATCTTCGAAAAGCTTCTTACAAGTTGCCTGATGGATCAGTCATGAACAGAAATAAGAAAGGGAAGGAACCTTCTACTCCATTCCTTGGTAATGCATTGCAAAAAACAAACCTGCGCATGCCATCCCTCAAGCTCCCAATGCAGCTAGGAAGGCAGCAAGGATCTGGAGAGGACGATGGCAACCCAGATGATCCAGGTGGACGCTATGCAGTGGTCATGCCTCAGATGCAAGGGCTGAGGTCATCCTCCCTCCATCAGCACTGGGCTCAGAGACACATTGTAGACCCTCAAGAAGCCGAGGATATGTGGGCGTCAGAGAGAGTCCTTCCTCACCAGACTGTCCAGAACCTCACAAAGTGGTCCATGTACAAGGATGAGGAACTTATGGAGAATCTCAATCCCCTTGATCCTGGCTGTGAGGCAAATATCCCAGAACCTAAATGGTCACCAAACAGGGAAGGTGAGCCAGAAGGACGATGGTATGATAAGGTAACCAAATCGTCACTCTGAAATATTTTCTAAAGCAGTGGTTCTCAAACATTTTGGACCAAATACCACTTCAGATTAAACCAAAACTGCCAAATACCCCATGGGTGAAAAAAATCACAGCACCACAGTCTTCTCGTGTAACACCTGGGCGCACCACTAGTGGTACGTGTACCACAGTTTGAGACCCACTGCTCTAAAGTATATCAAGGTTCATTGTTACTATATAAAAAAAAAAAAACATTTTACTGCATGTTAGTAGGTACAGATTTTTTTTCAGATTTAGGTGCTACGAGAGAGTAACTGCAGCTTCCCACTCGGCTCTGTGCTGCTTTTGCATACTCCCATGAAAATGACTGAGCTGCTTAAAGCATTAGCAACATTTATAGGTTTCAGGACAGTGACATCCAGTGTTGGGAAAAGTTAATTATTCAAACTCATGCCGGGAGGCATTAACAGATTTATCACAGACATAAGCCTCATTTCTCCCAGCACTTGTGAAAGTTCCTTTACGTGTTCATATAAAAATAATACTTATTTAATAATGCTTGTTTACTTCCTGACGTTTAGCCAACATGAATATTTTCACATTCATTAAACCTGCTATTCTACACAACAGTATGACAGATTAACCGTACAATTCAAAACAATATATTGCTTTTACTCAAGGTTTATCCATCACTGCACCAAGCATTTTTAAAATGTATATTAATATCAGAGAATAGTACTAAGAATTGGGATGTTATGGCAATGTGTGTACAGGTTTCCTCTGGGCTCTCCAATTTTTTTCTGCAGTCCAACAAATACAATACGAACTGGTATCTCAGTTTAGATGAATAGCTCATAGTATGTGTATGTGTGTGTGCGTGCTCTGCAACAGAATGGCATCCCATCCAGGGTGTCCCCCTGCCTCATGCCTGCTTCCTGGAATGGACTCCAAACCCCAAATGCCACCCTCTACTGGAGAAGTGGTTATGAAATGTGGATGGAATGGATATATATATATAGCTCTTTTATATAAATATGCAAAGAAAAAATTTAATGCAATTTCAACCTGGCTGTACTTGACCTTCACGCCGTGCTTTTTTCATTTACACATAGTATCATGATTGTTGGTTTACAATTTTCCATTAAGCTAAATGTTGAGATCAAATCAATGGAAGACCTGTCACATCACAGAGTTTTGGCTTTCCTTTCATTGAATCTGTTCCGATACTAAACATTTTCCATAAACATCAGAAGGTGAAAGCCCTGCCTTTTCATTCAGATGTATTCCATCCGAAGCTTGCCGACAATGCGCTACAGGGACCGGCCAGACGAAGATGGCGTTGAGGACATGACCCAGCTGGAGTGAGTCTATGATCTCCCAACGTTGCAAACAGTCCTACGGCGGCTTCCCTCTCCCATGATACAGACGTGCTTCCTTTTGTCTTTTACAGAGAGCTTAATGAAGGCTCTGTCCTGTTAAATTTGAAGACGAGATTTGACCGAGATCTGATTTATGTAAGTAGGACAAATATGCTACATACATGCCAGACTTTTCTGCTTCTTATATTAGTTTATATGCTCAGTTTCGTTTAAGTTTAAATACTCCTTTGTTGCATTTGTAGCATCCTGGTATTTCCAATCCTGTCTCTATGTCTTCAGACGTATATTGGCAGCATTCTGGTGTCTGTGAACCCCTATAAGATGCTGAATATATACGGGACGGACATGGTGCTGCAGTACAATGGGCAAGCAATTGGAGAGAACTCCCCGTGAGTATGGCCCCACCCCCTGAGAGGCGGGGCTACCTGCTTCTGTGTACCCCACCACATGCAATATTCCGCTGATGGGCTCTGTTTCAAACATTTGCAGCGATAATACATTTTAGCGTTTTGTCGGTTGTGATTTTGCATAGGTAATCTGTTATTAAGTACATTAATTTAAAATATTATATTTTGAAAGGTTCGACTGCTCACACTGAAATCAAGGCAGACCACATACGAGTTTTAAAACAGAACAATAGCGTGAAAGTATACTGGGTCTTCATCAAACCTTGTGCTGTCTAATGTCAGTGCCATTGTCACGCCCCTAACTTATCTCTGACCACCAGTCAAAGCTTATAAATGACCAGCTTATACCACTTTGAAGCTCTGTACTATACAGCTCTGGAAAAAAACTTCTCATTGATGAAGGGCTACTTACATGCTTTATATGTTTTCAGTCCTGCTTTGAGAAGCCTGTTTTGAACTGTCCTAGCAGTGCACTTCACACTACTTAATGTTTCCCATTCTTTTTGAAGGTCACTTGAGGTCATCCTCCAATTCACGAGGCAATGCTGGATAAGTTGATGGTCAACTCTGGCATTAGAAAATCACTTCCGCCCTCATACTGGCTGCTTTCTGATCATTCCCAGTGTCTCCTGCTTCACCCTGTTCTTGTGCACTGCTGTCTTAGGAACTTTGAACCTGGAAGCAGCCTGCTGCTCAGCGCAGCCTTCTGCCAGCAGAACCAGGATTAAACCAGGATTTAAAAATGCAGATTTAAAAAAAAATATAGAGTGGTCTCTTAATTTTTTCCAGAGCTGTATATAATTCTGTTTAGAAGTTTTCTATATGTCTTTCAGATCATTATATGTCATTCTTTAACCACATATTGGTGAGTCCTAATCTTACATATCTGCTGTCATGCTGGAACAGGGCTATACAGCACCATGTTGTTTATTAACAGCAGGCTGAATTACGTGTAGATCTGTATTAAGTGACCATGTCAACTAGAAGTGCAGATGACAGATCAAATCCTCTTACCTGCTGGCTTCGCAACACTAGTTTTTGTATGTAGTTTGTGATGTAGCACACTGCATTATCGCAGAGCTGTTGTCTAGCGTCTCCCTGTGTTTTCAGTCACCTCTTCGCTATTGCTAACTTCTCCTACACCAAAATGATGGATGCCAAACGGAACCAGTGCATAATTATCAAGTAAGTCGGGACTTCCTGTGGTTGCTTGCTTTTGTAAACTTTCAAGTGGCAAATCTAGGTATTTGTACTGTAAGTGTTAACATTTTCTTCCTGGGCTGTCTTGACAATATCTGCCTAACTCAGTGGCGTCTTTGGGATAGTTAGGCATCTGGCAATTTTGGGTCACACACCTGTAGCTCTGAGAAGTCCTTCTCCTCTTCAGAAGAAGAAACCTGTAAGGGAAGCCTAGTGACGCCTGTGCAGATCGTGTCGCGGGCTGAAATGCATCTCAGGTCTCAGGGCACCTGGCACGAAACCTGACTGCATTTCAACCTTGAATTTCACTTCTACGTCTGATAATTATCAGACGCGATAAATGGGGACTAATCTAGTTACTGGTACAGGCTAACGGAATATAAATCAATTCTCCCCTTACTCCACTAATTGGGGTGAAATTCTAACCTAGGGTGTATCTTAGGTTTGCTTCAAGACTTACTTGGCGCACTTCTGAAAGCATCGGCT
Source organism: Mormyrus iriodes (assembly GCA_011763525.2). Taxonomy (NCBI): domain Eukaryota; kingdom Metazoa; phylum Chordata; class Actinopteri; order Osteoglossiformes; family Mormyridae; genus Mormyrus; species Mormyrus iriodes. Next base: position 16,321,902 of record JAAGVU020000044.1, on the reverse strand, counting down.
TCTTTTCATTACAGCGGGGAAAGTGGCTCTGGGAAGACAGAAGCTACGAAGCTCGTCCTGCGGTACTTAGCGGCGATACACCATAAGCGCAACATCACGCAGCAGGTGCACTAAGTGTTTAATATAAGAGAGCAGGTTCTGTCATTTGTATAGTATTTATTGGCTAAACCCCTTGTCCTTGTCCCCTTTGCTTCAATGGCACAGATTGAGGTATTGTCCTTTTAACCTTACGACATGCATGCAGGCGTTTGCATGTTGAATTCAGCTTGTCCCCATTCTGTAATTCAATTCAGTCCATTTAGCAAATGCATAAATCGACTCTTTTATCTTTGTGAAAGGAATAAAACCGTAGATCGGTGTTTGCACAGACTCACCATGAAGTGTCAGAATTTAATCAGAATGTAATTTCAAGCTACGTCCTACCTTACCCTGAGTTTGTGATCTTCGGTAGTTTTAGTTTTCTGTTGTACTCGTCATATAGGTGTATGCGCCTCACTGATATTTTAAGTATAGTTTTGGCGTTTAAAAATGTTTCCCATATCATTTCCGTAGATACTCGAAGCGGCGCCACTGTTAGAATCATTCGGAAATGCCAAAACCGTGAGGAACGATAACTCAAGCCGCTTTGGGAAATACGTGGAGATTTTTATGGAGGAGTAAGTATCTTATTCTTTAAACTGTTAATTAATCTTATGTGACGTCAGAAAACGATATGTTAATTGTGAACTGATACAATGGTGTCGAGTAATCCGACAGTTAAATATTCATCCATATCACCGTGCCGTTGTATCGTAACCGAACTGAAACAAGCGAAGTGCATAGGATTGCTATTTTTAAAATCCCGTTGTTACTTTTGCAAGAAAGTTTTAAAGTGAATGTAATTCACTTGAATTAAGATTTGTTTTCATCTCAATTTAGGCCTATCATAATTCTGATCCTTGACTCTAACTTAAACTTGCTTAGGTTCCGACTGTGTACCTTAGTGTACCTTGAACTTGAACAAATAACTGACTAGCATATTTTATGATGACAGGTTAGATGAACTTTTTCTGTTGTATGTTTAGTAACATATTTCATGTTTCTGTTTAATATTGTGCACGCAAAGATGCATATAAAATTAAGGTCCTGAATATATATATATGTTTTCAGAAAAATAATTCGCATAAACACTATACTGTAAATACTATGAGTTCGTACCTGTCGACGTGTCGTTTCTCTGTTGTCACTCACTTATGAGAATTAAGATACATCATTCCTGGACAAGTATACTACTGACTTCTATTGCTATGTCCAGTGTAAATAATTTATACCTGTAACAAACGCAGCAATCAGAGCCAGTGCCGTGAACGAGGCTAATGCGGAGTCCTCTCACCCAGTGACTGATGGGCGATAACGCTGTTATGGCCGCGCGCTCATTGTAGGTACTTTTGTTTGCATTATTTAACACAGAGGTGTGATCAGTGGTGCCATAACCTCACAGTATCTACTCGAGAAGTCCCGGATTGTGTTTCAGGTAAGTAAGACTATATCTATACCTTGTTTTTCAGAATTCCCTCACAAACTGGCTGTATGGAGTGGTTCTGTTACTCAGAATGACCCTCCGGAAATACATTTTGAATGACGAATTAACTTTCCTAAAGCCTTTTGCAGTTAACTGAGATTTCAAGGAGATGGTACAGATTATCTGCCATTGTTTAATGTTAACTTACTTTTATGTTTCAGGCCAAAAATGAGAGGAACTATCATATTTTTTATGAAATGCTTGCCGGACTTCCTGTGCAACAGAAGCAGGCATTCCATCTTCAGGAGGCTGAAACGTATTACTACCTCAACCAGGTGAAATGCATGGTGCACGAACCCCACCTTTAGCAACCAGAAACCAGCAGGCACCACAGCCAGGTTCAAGAACCTTCAACATATATTCTGGCACTGTTTCAAGCACATATGGAAAGAAAGAGGCAAAATGACGAGAAACTCAGATTCAAATAAATAGATTAAAAAATATACAAGAAAATCAGGAAATATGAAGACTTAGGCCTGTCTGGCCTTGGTGGAATGTCATGGTTTGCTGGTTGTGGTTATTTATTCACACAGCAGCCCAAGAACTTGTGTCTTAGAGCAGGCTTATGAAGTATGTTGTGCATCTACATGTTGGTAAAACCATAATACCCCCCCACCACCTCCATCACCTTTGAAGGGAGGCAACTGCGAGATCCCAGGAAAGAGGGATGGGGAAGACTTTCGCAGGATCCTCAGCGCCATGGAGATACTCAACTTCAGTGCCGAAGAGCAGAACAGCATCTTCAGGGTTCTGTCTTCCGTTCTCCACCTTGGGAACGTGTTCTTTGAGAGATATGAGGTACCCTGGCTCACCTGTGACTACATTTCTCCCAGCACATCATTGATTTTGGAGCCTTGGATGTTTCTGGCCTCCCATTTCTGTCATTGGTCATGGACTAGATCTCCTGAGGAGGACCTAGGAATGGGAATGGAGATGTTTTTGGGGCCTGTCTCCTCTGCAGGCTGATTCTCAGGAGGCAGCTACGGTAGTGAGTGCGCGGGAGATCCGTGTGGTGGCCGAGCTTCTCCAGATCTCCCCAGAGGGCTTGCAGAAGTCCATAACCTACAAGGTCATGGTATGGACCGACATCATTACTATGTTTTTGCAGACTTTTGGGTGGTGGGAGGCTCAGCAGGTTGGGACACTGTTCCTGTGATCAAGTTGATTTCACCATTGGGCCCCTGAGCAAGATCCAAGATTATTGTTATCTTGTTATTATTAGATTATTTTCTATCACTTAAAATCTCAGGTTAGAGTTACGAGTTTCCTTTTGGCATGCAGTAATGGCTGAAAGGAAAGAATAAAATTAAATAAGTGATGAATTCTTGTTTGCCTATGCGAGCTACATTAGTTTAAATGTGTTCAGCCATTCGCAAAATCAATATTGTCCGCAGCCTTAGAAGGAGATAGCCTATTGTTGATTATTTCTATAGTATATACTGTACTGTCAATCATGTTCGGGGCTGTGTGCCAAGGCTCCCCACCATTGGCTGTGTTGTCCGTGTCACTTCCTTTGCCGGCCCACTGAATGAGTCAACGGTCGATACACTTTGATAAGTCACCTGTAAAGCAGTGACAGCGAAACAAAACCTCAAACCATGCATATAAGCTGTAATCCCCCTGCCCCCAGACTGAATGACAGCACGGATAATAATACCCTGGGGGTAATTATAGCCAGAAGGTTGGGGTTAAAAAGAGAAAAGGCTGAAACTCAATCGGGGGTTACCTGGGACCTCCTTTACAATACCATAGTTCTGAGACTCTGCCTGACCACACACACTTAAGCACTTTCATTTATCCCAATAATTGTGGTGGGAGCCTTTAACTATCAACTATTGCAATTATAATAATTGTTACTACCATTGCTTAGGAATTTGTTTTTTGTCCATTTAACGTATTTATGCTGAATCCTCCATGCTATCATACTATCAACAGTGGTTCCCAAAACTCTTGTTGAGTACCCCCAGCCATTCCATATATTAGTTCCATTTAATCACTGAATACTCTGATTAAACTAATAAAATAATTGTCAAGCTCATAATTAGGTAAAACAGGTGTGTTGAATTTGGGAACCACCGATACGTAATTACTAGTTTAAAAAGCAAATGTCTTCATGTCAATGATACATGAAGTATAAATCGCTCTATAATGAATTACGAAGACAGAGAGTATACAGTTTCTTTTTCCAGCGTCTTGGTCACCTGACCACCTGCTGCATTGTGTGCACTCATCCCTTTCATCGGCATTCAAGTTCACATTTCCTACTGCATGGGCGCCAGCCACAGCTCCATGATCTATCACTTGGTTTTGGATATGGATGATTTCTTATATTCCCCTGTCTAACTGTCCTGAAGCCTCATTTGAGACTCGGCTAACAACATTTTTCTTTGTTTGTATCAACATGACCTCGTGATATTTAAAGCTACTTATCTGGAGAGGTTTGAAGCTAGCATACATCGCTGTTCATTCCTTGAAATGCACAATGGAATTTTAATCAGAAAGAAGTCTCTCGCCAAGGGGCATTTGTGACATCACGCAGAAGGCTGTGGGTGTCATTGAGTTTACACTGGTCATTAGGGTAATAGACACTCCATGTGTAACTAGAGAGTGCCACAGTCAACGATAATTCATTTAAACCAGCTGGATTAGGTGAGTGCTTTGTGACTGAAGGCACGTTATACCTAATAAAATCTTAATGCTGATTGAAGTAAAGGACACATTGAGATGAAATGAAGATATTATAAAATTACTTACTAACATATTCCAGTTATTTTTATATTGTGCTGCGTAGTTGAGAGATTCATGGAAGACCTTGGAGGGGAGGAAAAACAAAATCTGTAACGTTCAGACTTGTGTTCACTTCCCTGCAGGAAACGATGAGGGAGAAGATATTCACTCCTTTGACTGTTGAGAGTGCTGTTGATGCCAGGTGAGGGTTTACTGATAATCCCAGACTGACTAGTGGGTGGTATTGTGTCTCAGTGGGTAGTGCTGTTACCTCACACCTCTTGAGATGGGGATTCCGATCTCTCGCCTGCTGTGTGTGTGGAGTTTGCATGTTCACCCTGTGTCAGGCTGGCTTCCACCAGCTGCTGTATCTTGTGTGTGTTCCTTCCCACAATACAAACACACACAGTTTGGTGAATTAGCATATATTAATAACCCATAGAACGTGACTGGTATATTATCCAGAATGTGCCCTATTCCACCTGCGATAGCTTCCCCTCCCCTGGTTAAGTAGCTGAAGTGTAAATGTGAACTGAAGCTCTTAAGGTGGAGTACCTTACTTATATGGACGTAGGACCATATTAGAAACCTGCAACCTTAACTGGTCTGAGAGATGCTGGGTTTTATGAAAGATGGTGTCATTTGATGGTGGGTTAAAAATGTGTGAAATGTTTTTCTTCTGTGGGACATCCAGAGATGCCATTGCCAAGATCTTGTACGCCCTCCTGTTCAGCTGGCTCACAGACAGGATTAACAAGCTGGTTTACCCAAAAAATGAAGCATTGTCCATCTCCATCCTAGATATCTATGGATTTGAGGTAATTTATGTTGTTGGCCCTACTAGGAGCAGGTTATACAAACAACTGGGCTTATTTACATGTTTTTTTTCTCAATTTATCTTTTACCGGATGTAAACCAGGGTGGGGAGTACAAAAATGTGCATTCTTATCTTTCAGGACCTAGCTTTCAACAGCTTTGAACAGCTTTGCATTAATTATGCAAATGAGTATCTGCAGTTTTTTTTCAACAAAGTAATATTCAAAGAGGAGCAGGTAAGCATTTCATGCTATAGGCAAACCCTGCTTGCTTCCAGTGTGGTTTTGTCACACTGAAATTTTAGAAGCATATGTCTCTCTTTTTGGTACAAGGATGAATATATCAGAGAACAGGTCAGCTGGCAGGAAGTGTCATTCACCGATAACCAGGACTGTATTGACCTGATTGCTGCAAAGCCTCATGGGATATTCCGAATCCTTGACGATCAGAGTTGTTTTCCTCAGGTATGCTGGTTTTGTTGGAAAGGCCACTCAGTAAATCGGCTCTTAATATATGACTATTTTTTAACAAAAGTACAAGATAACTGGTAAAAAAAAATGGTATTGCAAATAATACAGCAAGGTTTAAGTACTACTTACTAACACAGCTTTCCTGTTACTAGGCAACTGACCACACCTTCCTTCAGAAATGCCACTATCACCATGGCAACAATTCCCTGTACTCGAAGCCAAAGATGCCTTTACCCGAATTCACTATAAAGCACTATGCTGGCAGAGTCTCCTATCAGGTATCGTGTATAATGTGCTCCCAGACTGGGAGGGTTTTGTGTCAATTCTTGAGCTCCCACAAATCTTATGGGGTGTTTTGCACCATCACAAATTCATTTCAGGTCCACAAGTTTCTGGATAAAAACTTCGACCAAGTCCGTCAGGAGGTCCTGGATCTCTTCATTCAAAGTAAAAACAAGGTGAATGGTGAAGGTTCTTGGGATGGGTGTGGCTGTGCACACTAGCCATGTGACCACACGTGGGACATGCCTGTTGCATTCCAGATGGTGGCCGGCCTGTTCTGCAATCACGCCCAGATCCTCAGCCAGCAGTCCCACGTGAGGAAGACGAGCACGGTGACGCGGCGATACCAGCCGCCCACCGTGGCCGCTAAATTCCAGCAGTCCCTCCTGGAGTTGGTGGAGAGGATGGAGAGGTGGGGGGTTTCGGGAGGGTGGGGTGCATAGGAAGCTCATTAACATGGTTACTGCCTACCTCCCTGATATCACTCCCCCTCTGTAATGGCATTTATTTGTCTGCCTCCCTTGACAGGTGCAATCCCTTCTTTGTGCGCTGCATAAAGCCAAACAACAGAAAGGTATGAAAGCACCCAGCATGCATTGCAGTTCCGTAACACGCTACCCATATTCTGACTGCGTGTCCGTGTGTTAAAACAGGAACCTGGCATCTTCGAGGTGGAGCTGGTTGCTACTCAGCTCCGCTATTCTGGGATCTTGGAGACGATCCGCATCCGAAAGGAAGGCTACCCCGTCAGACTGGCATTTCACACCTTCCTCTGCAGGTGCCTCCCTTCATGGCTGACCATCTTTCTGATATAAACAGTAATCAGCAATAGCGATCCACCATCTACAATGTAATTGTAGAGATTTGTAATTAAAATTTTACTAGTAAAAAACTGAAATACGGATATTTGGGCCTGGAATTCTTACTATTCAAAATGTATTTACAGATATCTACAATAGGAGTTCTTACTAATAAGAAATTAATTATAGCGCTCTACAATATGACTTTTTACTAGTGAAAATTGAATTTAGGATATGTCAGGCAAAAATACAATGGAAGTCAATAGGAATATATAGGAATATAGACTAGTAAAAACTGAACTATAGAGCACTATAATATGAATTTTCACTAGTAAAAAAATCAATTCTTACTACTTAAAAATGATCATTCTTACTAGTAAGAATTGCATTGTAGATATCTTGAATTGCATTTTTACTTGTAAGAATGTTTAACTTATACTATTAAGTTATGATGACTAAGATGTATACTAATAAAAGACAATTTGATTGCCATAGCCACAGCCCCTCAGGAGCTGTCCATATGAGGGAAATATTTGGTACACACCACCATGCCACACCCCTTTGAGGCAGTCATTTTCATTGGTGTTCTTGGACTAAATTCTGATTGGCCCGTGCCTTTTTCCCTGATTGGTTCTGTTATCAGGTACAAAGCCCTATTGGGATTGAAGCAGCCCCCACCCCCGGAGGGTGAGAACTGCGTTTTCATGCTGAGGAAACTGTGTCCTGTCAGGGCAGACCAGTACCAAGTGGGGGTGACCAAGGTAGGCATAAGCCCGTCATACGGACAGGCTTCTGAGTAGCTTTGATGCTCATTTGAGGTGTGTGTGTGCAGCTATTCCTGAAGGAGGAGGTCTACCAGCTGCTGGAGAGCAAGCGGGACCGTGTGCTGCATGTGGCCGCCCTAACGCTCCAGCGCTACTCACGGATGTTCTTCGTCCGGAGACGCTTTGTCGCCTTCCGCATGAAGATCATGTGGCTGCAGGCACACTGCCGAGGATTTCTCACTCGGTAGAACCCCCTCCATGGCCGACTCTCCCCTGCCCCCCCCCCTTCATCAGGAGGAGACTCCTGGAGATCATGTACTTTACCAGTCAAAAGATTTGGACATGCCAAGCCACCTACAAAGGAGAGTGATAGAGTTTCGCATCACATGACCAGGTCACCTGACCTGAACACGATAGAAATGGTTTTGGAGGAGTTTGACCAGAGAGTGAAGGAAAAGCGGCCAATGAGAGCTCAGCATAGGTGGGACCTCCTTCAGGACAGCTGGAAAAGCATCCCAGGAGGCCACCTCATGAAACTGGCATAGAGGAGACGGTGGGGTTAACCAGGCCCTGGAACAATTGGCGTTAAGGGCCTTGCACAAGGGCCAAATAGTGGGATAACTCTGCCGACCACAGGATTTGAATCGGCAACCTACAAAGTTGCCCCCCCCAACAAATCATTTTTTTTGTTTAATACTTTTTTGATCAGAGCATAATTCCATGTATGTTATTTTATAGTTTTGAAGTCTTTATAATTATTCTAAAATGTAGAAAACAGTACAAATAAACTGTTCTATGGGTAGGTGTGTCCAAACTTTTGACTGGTACCGTAGGCTTTTCTTAACTTGCTGTGTTTCCTGCAGGAGGCGTTACGAGAAGATGCGGGCAAGCCTGGTGAGGTTCCGTTCCCTGGTCCTCATGTACATCAGCCGCAAGAGATACATCAAGGTACAGGCCCTAGGACACAGATTCAGTCATTCAGTCCCCATTCGCTCTTCTTTTACCTGAAAATAAGTTCCCATGACGGCAAGGATGATCCTGTTTATGGGATTTGTTACAGATGAAATTTGAAGCCAAGAGATTAGCTGAGGAGGAAAGGCGCCAACGGGAGATGGTAGCCACTTTGTTTTTTCTTGAGTTCCTAATGTTTTTGCTTAAAATTGCATTTTAGTTTGGCAGTAGATGTCTGTGTTAGCCGGCGGTGTCCCTGATGTTCTCGTGCAGGAGCTGATGAGGAGAGAAGTGGTCGACGTTACTCTCCTGCCCATTCCAGCTGAGCTGGCAGGACTCTTGCAGACTGTTGCAGGTAGATGGTAATACTTCATTGACCTTATTATGCACATCACCTAACCCAGTTGTTTTTATTGAAAAAATCTACCAAGGGCCCCTGTAGGACTTGAACCAAGCATGGTGGTTATATGTCTTAGTTCATAAACACTGATGTTCCTATCTTCTTTTTCAGGGGGTAGGGAGATGCACTCGGATTGTCTTGCCCTCGTCGAAGCCCCCAAGATTGAGGTGGACTCTCAGCTCACCCTACCACTCGACATCAACAACCACCCCATCTCCAAATATGTCCAGATTCACTTTAGGGTGAGACGTGACACCCCAGGCAGCAGTGTGCATGTACCTGCTATTCATGCACAGCAGTTAATGGGCAGTTCACCCCACAACTGAAAAAGATATGTTTTAGAGGGGCTTTAGTGCTGTCTATCCATCTAGGCTGTTCTGCTGGAAATGACTAAGAGCAAAAAAGTTGCATCTAGCTGCCACCTTGAATGTAGCCTAGAGCCCTAGACCTGTAGCTGGTTTTTGTGTGCAACAGTCTCACCCTTGATTTGTAGGAGCCCAAGTTTGGCATGTTGATGGCGCCTCTTGATGCCTCACTGACATACGTACAGGAAGACTTACAGAAAGAGGCCCTCAGCATCTTCATCATGGTGAGGTCTTTATCAGTGGTCGCTGCTGCTTGACATTTTCCTTTGTATCGGTGTCTCAGTGACCCAATTGTCTCTGCTGAAGGTTCTGAGGTACATGGGGGACCCCAATCTCAATGGGGCCCAAGAGAATCTGTTTGGGAATTACATCGTCCAGAAGGGTTTGGCTGAACCGGCGTTGAGGGACGAAATCCTGTGTCAGGTCGCCAATCAGGTCTGCAGGAACCCCAACGCAGCCAATACGGAGAGGGGCTGGCTGCTGCTGCTGGCCTGCCTGAGTACCTTCACGCCAACACAGTCACTGGAGAAGTATCTCCTTAAGTAAGAGGTGGAGCCAAAGGGTTGTTCTTCTGATTGGTGTGCTTGACTAAACTTGACGTGCTTGACTAAGCTTGGATGTTTGATGCTTTTCCCCTCCTTAAGGTTCGTCTCAGACTATGCCCAGTATGGTTACGAGGCACCCTGCCAGCACAGGCTCATACAAGCCATGCAGAAGTCCCGGCTTGGCCCAGAGTCTGCGAGGACCCATCCGTTGTCTTTGTTGGAGTGGACAGCCAATCGGAAGAAAGCAAGCATGGTGCTTCAGGTTCACTGCTTTGATGGTGAGTGTTGATGTCGCCAGTGAGATTTTTAGGGTGTATCATAGACCCAGTGCCTCTCCTTCAAATAAAGTTCAAAGTTTACAAAGTCGTTTCTTTGTTTTGTTTCAGCAAAGCTCCTGCAGTGTCCGGATTGGGACATCACTTTCACTTCTTGTTTTCCGTGTCACCAGGGTCGTCTTTCCTGTGTCCCCTTCATTGCTGGACTAGTGGGGAAGACCTGGCAGGGGCCGTCATCCAGCACAGGTTAGTTAACCAGCCCAGTATAATCCAGCACTTTACCGGCTACGGTGCCAGACAACTCCCCTCTGGCTTTCATTCCAGCTAATTAGGCTACACTAGGATGTTATAAAAGGATGATCTAAATCAATTTTACTCCCAGGATGGTTAGGGTCTGGAGGCCATATACAGTTCAGCAGATTGTGATTGGCTTATGCCGGGTTAGCCTAGTATAGCATGGATCGCTGTGCCTGTGTTGCATAGCATGGGGTGCTGAGCCTATGTAGCCTAGCATGCTATACCTGGGTGAGGAGTGTGTCTTTTGTGTGGATACTCTGGGTCAGCTTCTTCCCCAACGTATGCCCTCTGCAGAGGGGTGGAGGATAGTTGGAGGGGCTGCTCCATCCTCATGAAGGAGCACGGCCAATGGGTGGAGCTGGCGGGCCACGACTACGTGCTGGACTTAGTGGCTGACCTGGAGCTGGCACCAGAGTTCCCTAGGCAGAAATCTTACTTCATTGTCTCGTCGGAGGGTCCGTCCCAGGGCCGACCCCGCAGCAGCCTGTAAGTGATACCCTCCCCTCCCTCAAGCACCCGCCACCCCAGTCTGGCCAGTTATGTGTTTAAGAATAAGGAAGACCCTGAATAGAAAGCCATAATAATTTATGACATTAGCATCTACGGTTAGACAAAATATTGCCTGGGGGGGGCAAAACATTGTGGCCACCATCTTGGCAGCAGAACTTTTTTTCGATATTTATACTTTGTTTATAATAAGCAGTATTTAAACGTGCACATTTAGTTTAACAGTAATAGACATTGCACATTTTTGTAAATATCGAATTACCTGCTATAATCTGTACTAATTTGCTCTTTTACTATATTTTAAATCTTGTTATATTCAGATTAAGTTCTGAGTTGACTTTGATTGTATGCACCAATACTGCCAAGACAAATAGTGCATGTAGGTGTACCTGGTCGATAAAGTGAATGCTATTGTGAATGCAATTGTGAATGCTAATGTAAATGCTAATGCTTTCATGAATTTCTAAATTCTGATATGGTTAGGACTGATTTCCCACACACCAGGGTCCATAAGTTAATCCTTACTGAACAGCAGCACCACTTTTAAGTAAGTGAGGAGTACCAATAGTGAATTGGCCTCACAGATCCAGGAACAGAAGATGAAATTTAGCTTATAGCTAATTTCTGTCAAATGTAGGGCGTTACTGAATGAGAATACAGCTGTCTTTGGTCCCATTGGATAGTCACCTTTGCCCCAACAATGATTGTCTTGGGATTATTACATTTTGGTCACTATCCTGGCTCACAAATCCTACATGTTGACCTTGGCAGCGCCCTGTTTGGGAGCGGCTTTGAGTCGGATGAGGACCCTCCTGTCCAGCAGGACCCGCCTCTCCCCAGTGGCACGAGTTCCAATGGGTTCTATGGCCATGGTGAGGTGCTGGAATGGGGACATGGACATTTTTGTGGTATTCTGGTCTCTAGAAGATTCTGCAAAAATATGGGGTCACTGAAAAACACTTTGATATACACTATATGGGCAAAAGTATTGGGACACCTGGCCATTACACCCTCAGGAACTTTTATGACATCCCATTCCAGATCCATAGGCATCAATATGGAGTTGGTCCCCCTTTGCTGCTATAACAGCTGCCACTTTTCTGGGAAGGCTTTCCATCACATTTAGGCGTGTGTCTGTGGGAATTTTTGCTCATTTATCCAGAGGAGTATTTGTGAGGTCAGGCATTGACGTTGGATGTGAAGGCCTGGCTCGCAATCTCCATTCTAGTTCATCCCAAAGGTGTTTGATGGGGTTGAGGTCAGGGCTCTGTGCGGCCCAGTCAAGTTCTTCCACACCAAACTCACTCAACCATGTCTTTATGGACTTTGCACTGTGCACTGGGGCACAGTCATGCTGGAAAAGAAAAGGGTCTTCCCCAAACTGTTCCCACAAAGTTGGAAGTATAGAGTTGTTCAAAATGTCTTGGTTTGCTGAAGCATTAACAGTTCCCTTCACTGGAACTAAGGGATCTAGCCCAACCCCTGAACTTCATACCATTATCCCTCCTCCACCAAACTTTACAGTTGGCACAATGCAGTCAGACAGGTAATGTTCTCCTGGCATCCGCCAAAGCCAGACTCATCCATCAGACTTCCAGACAGAGAAGCGTGATTCGTTGCTCCATGGAACATGTTTCCACTGCTCCAGAGTCCAGTGGCAGTGTGCTTTACACCACTCCATTCGACACTTGGAATTGTGCTTGGTGATGTGAGGCTTGCATGCTGCTGCTTGCCCATGGAAGCCCTGTCCATGAAGCTCCCGGTACACAGTTTTTGTGCTGGGATTAATGCCAAAGGAAGTTTGGAATCTTGCATTTACTGAGTCAACAGAGACTCTTTTACAGAGACTTTTACACACTATGTGCCTTAGCACTCAGTGACCCCACTCTGTTGCTTTACATGCTCTGAGTTTCTGTTGGTCCTAAAGCTTCCACTTTGCAATAATACTACTTAAAATTGACTGTGGAATATCTAGCAGGGAAAAAATTCCACAAACTGACTTATTGCAAAGGTGGCATCCTATAACAGTAACATGCCTGAATTCACTGAGCTCTTCAGAAAGACCCATTGTTTCATAAATGTGTGTAAACCTGACTGCATGGCCAGGTGCTTGATTTTATACACCTGTGGCAATGGGTCTGAATGAAATACCTGAATTTAATGACTAGTGGCTCTTTTACACTGCCACCAAGAACCGAGCTGTAACTGAGCTGTATCACAAAATGGCGGTTTTCCACTGTTAAAGTATGCGAGCCGTGTTGGACTCGTAACCACACTGTTATGGCCCTGCTGACTTGCTGTTGGAAATTAGCACACCGTAAAAAAATAATAATAATTGCACATAGTAAATCACGATCAACACCATGTAAACAGTAAATAAGCATCTATTCGATTTTACGCCACTGTTGCTCAACAAACCAGCAACGCCTTTACTGAGCCGACCCTTCTGCAGTGGGAAACTGAAGCGAGCTGCGACTGCCCTGTAACTAGTCTCTCTTCGCAGTACGGCTCGGATACGGGTCGGTTCCAATTTTTCAGTGAAAAAGTGCCATAAGAGTTGTGTCCCAATACTTTTGTCCATATAGTGTATATGTAAAGTCAGTGCAGCCGAAGAAACATACAATTTTTGGTTATTTTACAAACTATAACTGTTGATGCCTGGAAATGGTGTAATCTTTACTATATAGACTGCATCACCTACAAGGCCATACTGTGGTCTTCTCTATGACCTCTCCACACAGACTCTGACAGCTTTACTGAGGCTCCCAATCAGAAGGGAATGGATCGGTATCTCGACAGCCTCTTTGACCCAGTGTTCTCGGACAGCGGTGGGGTAAGACTGGCCATCCCTTCATCTCTGCCTTTGGTTTTGAAAAGATGAGGTGGTTAATGTACATTGTGAAAATACAGAATTTGACTAATCTGGGATAAACCCTCACCAATGTGCTTGTAACTACAGTGATCCCTCGTCTATTGTAGGGGTTGCGGTCCAGAACCGCCCGCGAAAGGTGAAAATCCGCGAAGTAAAAAACATATGTTTGTATGGTTATTTTTGTATATTTTAAGCCCTTATAAACTCTTTATATTCTCTTAGATATTAGGTAAGATTCGTTTTGTA
>JAAGVU020000044.1:16287056-16307924 GCA_011763525.2 Mormyrus iriodes | reverse complement strand
GAACCAGCGAAAAATCCGCGATATATATTTAGATATGCTTGCATATAAAATCCGCAATACAGTGAAGCCGTGAATGTTGAAGCACGATATAGCGAGGGATCGCTGTACTGTGGTTTAACATGCATCAAATGAGTTTTACATGGTCAAATGCAGGGTCAGGGGTGGATAGTTCAAGTCCAGAAAGAAATCCAGACCAAGGTATTTGTTGAACCAACCAGTTGAGTATAAAGAGTCACAGTCACAAAGTACTCAAGTGGTTGATTGAAACAAAATCTTGGTTTGGATTTGTACTTTCTGGACCTGAACTTTACACCCCTGTGTAGGGTTAAATTTAGGAACATCGTTTTTGCAAGTGGATTTCACTGGGGATGAAGTTGAACTGAGGTCTTCAAATGTGAAGCACTTTCAAAAATATATTATTTATGATACAGACAAATGTCTAGTTATGTATTCTGTGTCAGTGCTTAGCTAACCTTTTACTAGGGTGGACCGGTCTGTTGTTTTGAGAGGAAGAATCAGGACTTCGGGGGCCCAGGTGCAGGTTGCTAGATCTTGTGCTCCTAGCGTATGACAGTTGGCACAGCTCAAGGCCTGTCATCAGCTGAGGCCCAGTGGAAAGGAGGAGGGAGCGATTAAGTTACCCAGTTACCGTAATTCCCACAGTACAGAGGACTATACATTCCCTCTGCTGAACATTCATCCGCTACCAGGTTTTTGTAGGTGGCCTTCTTCTGGTGACCTGGCATGAATTGTAGAGGAAGCTTGTTTTTAATTAGAGGCATGCATTACACACCAGTGTCCAGGATTCAGAGGTTTAATGACAGTAAGGAACAGTCATAGAGTGGATGGGTGCAGATAGTCCAGACAGTGTGGTAAAATGCACCTGAGTTTTTGTTATGCTTGGGTCCTCCTCACAGCCTGGAGAGCAGGGAGATAAACGCTAACTGGGGTCGCCCTCTCTTAAGGGTAGTGCGGTACTCCCTGGTGAGGGATATTAATTTCCACCCAGCCTCAGAGCCATGGGGAGTCAATGGGCTGACAGTTACTCCACATAAGTTACTCTACGCACCATCTGAACCTCCTTGTCTTTCTCTTTATCTCTCTCTCTCCTCTGCAGGACCCAGAGAAGTCCACCAGTATCTCCAGCAGGATGAAGGGGGGTGGGGGGGTTGGAGCGACGACTGAGGAGAGGGCCCAGCCCGGCGGCCGGGGACACTACCCCCCAGGGCTTCAGCCTGGAGGTGAGCCTGCCGGCCAGCAAGCCGGCCCAAGACCATCTGACACTGAGCTCTCTAGCTCATGGACCATGATGCTTGTGGTCAAATTGAGTATGATTCCTGCCCTCAGGAAACAAGCTTTTGTGACGTTTCTCCAGGCGGACAGATTGCTGTTAGGTCGCCGTGATTCAGGCAGCATGTTTTTCTCCTTTATTGTGTTGCTATCGAAGGCTGAATGACAATATTGAGTGTAAAAGGGACAATGACTGTCCCTCTCCTCATGGATAATTGAATGACTATCCTATGCACCCCCATGCGAGGAGCGTCTGGAGCTTCGACGGGCTATGGGCCCCCTGCCGCTAATCTGAAATATGACCTGCTTGCATATCTAGGCTGAGGGGGAATTTATCATGCTGTGGGGCTGGTTTTTATCTGAGTGCTAATCGTATTAAAATCATGCAGTTTAAAATTAGATAATTCAGATCTGGACGTCCTCTCCAACCTTGTGTGCTGTTGAGGCTCTCGCTAACTTGCCTGACTAACCCACAGCTGTGCAGGTCCTACCCGTGAAGGGAACCATGGTACCGGGGGTCAACCCAGTGCCACCGATGTCCCGCACGGTGGAAGATACATCGGTCACCCCCCCAACACCAGCCATGCCCCCCACTTCGGTGACACGCCCCAAGCCTTCCACACTGGCCTCGCCCCCTGCATCGGTGACACGCCCCACGTCAGCTGAAGAAGAGATTCCACCCGCCCCAGCGATGCCACCCTCACCAGTGATGTATGCTATGCCATCAATTGGCACCGTACCAGGAATGCCACCAATGCCAGTGATGCCCAATATGCCGGGTATGGAACACATAACATCTCTATGCCTGTGACCCTGTACTGCTGTATAGAAGATGGATGCATGGATGGCTTATATTATTATATTAAGTGGTATTTTTTTCATCTTGACAGCAAAACAAAGATTATACATACCATTTTATCTGTGTCAACGTCAACAGGAGAAGGTTGCTCTTTTATTCTCAGTTCCTTCACACACACCAAAAAAGGCCTCTGTGTCAGTGTGTGGATCTTGCTTTTATCAATCTCGTCCCACAGGGACAGAGCAGAGCGTTCTGGCCCAGCAGCAACAAGCCATCATCAACCAGCAGGCCATTATCCTGGTCGGTGTCTTTTGCATAATGGCCCCGTGTGCTACTCTCCTTTAGTCTCTGTTAGCCTCTGCACAACACCTTCTCTCTGTCTCTCTCTCTGTCCCCCAGGCTCAGCAGATGACCATGCAAGCCATGGCACTACAGCATCAAATGTACAGCGACCACATGACGAGCCCTGTGAGCAGTCACATAACCAACCCTTACATCAACCCCTATGCGAGCCCTCAGCCCCATCACCCTCCACTGACCCCGCTGCCACGAGCCACCCTGCCGGCTTCTGTAAGTCTCCCCCTGCTTCCAGCACCCCCCTTCCACCAAGCCCCCTTCCTAATAGCCTACTATCTGCCTTGTGACCAGTGACCAACAACTGCCCGTCACTATTTCAGAGCACTCCTTTGGCGGGAAGCCCACTTCGGAACCAGGGGAGACCCCCACACCAGGGTACGTCCATCACCTGACAGGAAGTGCCCAGGAATGACAAGATTGTCAAAAAGTGACTACCCTGTAATTTAGGATAAGCAGAACCATAGTGATTAAGGGCTAGACCCAGATGCTCTAGATTTGAGCTTCAGCACAGGGGCCTACAACAAATGATCATGGAAGTTTTACCTACACAAAATTGTTCTGAAGACAGAATGAAAAATGATTGGTTTAGAGAGACAACCAATCAGATGTCTTGGTCCCGCATCCTCTACTTGCTTGGACCCACCTCCTCTACAGTCTGATTGGTTATCTCTCTGAACCAATCATTTTTCGAACTGCACTCTGAACAATTTTGTGTAAGTAATCTCCCACAAGCACAACAAATGATTCATAAAATACAAAGTAATTAACCATGGATTTTATGTTAATTTCCCCCTTTTCAAGGCATACTCTTTGAATTATTGTTATTATGTAGAAAGGTGTGGTCTGCTCAGATTATATTCATGTGAGCATTTCAGTGTTGCTGTATCTTTCACACCCCTGCCCCCCTCCCCAGCCTTGCCTGACAGTGTGGTGAGGTCCTCCGTCACCAACGCAGAGCATATCGAGCCCAGCCACAACATCAAGGACATCATCAAACAGCACCAGCCTGGCTCGCCAGTCAAGCCCTCCGAGATCGCCAGGTCCCTGCCTGCGCCTCGCCGCTTAGCGTCAGCGCTGCACTCGCACTAGAGTCTTTAATGTTTGTTGCCCCCACCCTGGGAACAGGAAGGAGGGGAAGGTGTTTGTGAAGAAGCCAGACCCACACGATGAAGCTATGAGCATCCTGAAGGGACAGATGGGCACTCAGCCCCCCCAGGCAAGTAAAACCCTGTAAAAACAAGCAAAACCTCATATTAACAGCCACTTTAGCTACTGAAATGCAGTAAAGATGTATAAAATCGCATCATCACAAATTCACCAACTGAGGTAAGCAGTAATCGCTTGTCTGAGAGTGGTGTCATTTTGGGGACTCCATCTGACCCTGGCTAGACAGGCCCCCACTGCCCCGGCTCCAGCCCTATCCCCAGCGAAAGCCCCCAAGGATGGCATCGCCACCCCCATTGCGGACAGGAGCGCCAAGGCAAGGCCCGCAGAGTCACCGCTACCCTTGGATTCTGAGAGACCCCCAGTCCCGCTGCCAGGTGAGCAAGAGAAACAGCCCTCCTGGGTGACTCGGAACTCCCTGGTCTCACTTAACGCAGCATAACACTGCATGACATTAAAGAAGTTCAGTATAATACATCACTCTTAGTAATAGTGTACTGCTTATGGAAAAAATATTAAAAATCCACTTCTGTAATGACATTTTAGTCTAGTATTTGTCTAGAATTATGTCATTAGCTGCTCAATGCAGGAGATGTTATCTCATAGCAATTATGTGCAATAAAAGTGTTCATAAATACAGTGTTCATTCATAAAACTGAGAAGAATAAATCATAATGTATTTGGAGGGGTGCCGCAGGTGCATTATGGGTAGTGAATGGTTGACATGTGCTGCATATACAGTGTCTAGGGAGCTGCCGGTGGAGGAGGAGAGCATACAGACGCAGCTGCACCGGTGGAGCAGTGAGGAGCATTACACTTATGCCAATGTGCCCTGGAAGCTCTATCTGCGAAAGGAAGTGAGAGGCCACGCCCATTATAGGCCACACCCTCTCATCACGCCAGCAGGGCACAGACATATTCAGTATCATAACTGTTATGCAGAATGACAATGGTATCAACTAATAATTTGTTTTATTTTCTTTCACTGCAGGTTTTCTACCCTAAAGACAGTTTCAATAACCCTCTACTGCTGGACCTCACATTCAGACAGGTTTCTCAATGTCAACATATTTGTCTATCTGATGAACAAGATAATGACTTTTATATGTGAACTTTTCCTTCTGGCCGTCCTTGTTTTTATTTTTTCCCCCAGATAGTCCATGACACATTCTCTGAGGCCTGCATCCGCATCACAGCGGAGGAACGCCAGAACATGAAGTCGCTGTTTGGTAAGGGCCGCCCCCCCACCCCAATCCCCGTGGACATTCTGTCGCACTGCTCTGTGATCTGCGGTGGCTGAACGGAGTCTGCCTGCTGCCTACTAGTGGAGAACCGCATCGAGCTGAGTTCGGCCATGCCGGACGAGTATGTGAAGAAGAAGGTCGTCACAACAGCCAGAGATACCTGGGAGATTTACTTCTCCCGCCTCTTTCCTGCATCTGTGAGTTTCTTCCAGATTCTCCCTTTATGCCCCCCCCACACACACAGAACAATCGGGGAGAAACAGCAGCATTTCCTCACAAAGAGGGGTGTGTGCACTGTGTGATTCTGCACAACCCCCCGTGACCCCAGCCTGTCTTGCAGGGCAGCGTGGGAACTGGAGTCCAGGTGCTGGCTGTGTCCCACAGGGGCATCAAGCTGCTGAGGATGGTGAAGAGCAGTGCCTCAGCACAGGAGTATTTCCGGGTCCTTCGGCCCTACAGGTTGGATGGGGGGGGGTACACCCAGAAGGCTTTGGTCAAATACTATACATGTGCTGTAAATCTAGCTTAGAGCAAAGTCCATCAGCAACACAAAGTTGAGGGCCACTGCTTTAAAAATTTGCCCAGGTGGGTCATCAATTCCATGGTGATGCCATTTGGTGACCACTAACTTAGAGACAGGAGTTAGCTCAACTATCATTCTTGATGGTTGATTTACCCAAAATGATTAAAGTTACTGTGGAGGACATATCAGATGTTCACGGTGTGCGTCAGTGATACTTCATAGTATAATCTTAAGGAGTCTGTTGCATTTTACGTTCCCTCTTTCCAGCTACACGGACATCATGTTCGTCACCATCCCCTCTAAGAACATGCTCGAGTTCAACCTGACCAATGAGAAGCTGATCCTCTTCTCCGCAAAAGCACTGCAGGTCAAAACCATGATCGACTTCTTCATCACCGAGCTGAAGAAGGTGGGCCCGGGAATGCCCCCTCACCCAGCCAGCCGGGAAGGCGTCGTGTCCTCTGAGAGGATGGTGCTCACAGCCCCTCCCCTGTCTCTCCCACCGTAGGACTCAGATTACGTGGTGGCGGTGCGTAATTACGTCACCGACGACCGATCACTGCTCAGCTTCCATAAGGGTGATATCATCCGGCTACAGACCATGGAGGGCCTGGAGGAGGGTGAGACATTGGCCCACCATTCACACATGCACCTCAGTGACCGTACACACAGTGGCCAGCAGGTGGCATGCCGTTTACAGGATTACGGAACAGAGTTCATCAAGTGACTGAACAGGTGTAGACACTAACTGCAGCCATGAACCTCTGACCCACTGGCTGTTTCTCAGGCCACTACTATGGCTGCATTGTGAAAAAGAAGGTGATGTTCCTGGAGGAGATAAAGAGAGACACCCCTGACTTTGGTGGGTCTGTGTGCCTCTCACATGTGGATGTGGCGTGGGCCTCACCACTGTTTGCTGTGTCCTCAGGCCCAACTGAACATTATCTAGCAGGAAGTTCTGATTCCTGATGACCTGCCTTACTGCCGGGCCTTCGTGGCCCCGCTTTGTGTGTTGTGTCTGGTTTAGAACCTTCCTCTGGATCTCCTCTCTGCATGTTTTGCTTTGGCTGGTTTGTGGTGTAATGGTTGTTACTGAGCCAATGAGAGTGTTCAGTTCCTCTGAACACTATGTTAACTACAAGGGTCTCCGTTCTCATCACCTGAGAAGCTAAGAATTCATGTCTCTGTGTTTCACGCATGCACTTACCCATGATGCACCAAGGCTGGAAGTTTGGGGCCATTCACGGCCACTCGGGCATGTTCCCCATCGAGTTTGTCCAGCCCGTGGCTGCACCTGACTTTATCAGCCTGCCTGTGGACAGAAAGGAGGAGCCCAAGAACAAGGAGGGGCGCGTGGCAGCGTCGGCGGCGGTGGCTGTGGCCGTGGCGTCCACCGCAGCTGCTCATGAGCTGGACCGAACCACTGAGGTGTATGGGGGGGTGGTGGCGTTAGGAATTTGCTGCCGCTCTTAATCACTGACTGACAATGTCGTGCTGTACACCAAATCATCCACCACACGTTGATTATTAGCAGGGTTGTAGTACACAAGCCCAGAACTCATGTGTGGGAAAAGGAAAAATAGATAATGGAGGGGAAATTGTTTTGGTTTACCTGTAGTAAACCTGTAGAAAATCATTCTTCCATTGCATTGCTCAGTCATCTGTTTTTGAAAGTAACTGGACATTTGTCAATTTTATTCCTAACGACTTGGACTGTCTCACTGGTCACTGGACTTGAGTACCCATGATTCAGACTCAGCCTCCTGTGACTTGGTGCTTGACTTTGTAGGGTGACTTTCACCACTGAAATTACCGTATTACTGATGATGTAGTAGCAAACTTCTTCCATTAGGTGGCTCCGGCTGTCAGTGAGTACACGGATGCTTATGAAGGCAGCACTGCAGAGGTAGATGAGAGGATGCTACAGGACAGCAGATACAATATGGTTGAGTTTGCCAAGAAATACTTCAGGGAGGCCCAAAGGAAAGACAGGTCTGCTTTTATCCTTTATTATTTTATACTTTAATTTCCTTTTTTGTGTGTCCCTTGTGATAAAGAGGTGCTCTGTTCAGGGTGTACCAGTGTCTTGAAACTAGTTCTGCCTGGGATAGGCTCCAGGCCACCACCAAGACCCTATACTGGATAAGTGGTTGGATGAATGGGTATGGAGTATAAAGGAGGGGCTATTTCTGCTATATAATTACGCTATAAATCTTTAAATTCTTCTGTGTCTTCCAGCAATTCATATAAACAGAGGTCTATGAAAGGCAAAGATTCAAGGGAACCGACAGAAATGGTGAAATATTCCAAGGTATGAGCTGTGACTTACAGACAAAGCTAGTGTGTTTTCGAGAAACACAGTTTGCATCAGTGTTTTGGTTTGTTACGCTGAGGGCCTCGTTTGGGTGCCTGCCTGTGCCATATTGTCTCTGTTTGTCCCAACAGTCCCCGATTCAGGAATCTTTGATCGATTTTACTGATGAAAACATGAACAAGGTGGCAGCAGATATTTTCCTGGGTAAGCTAAAGGCACTGTACTGGTGCTTTCTACCAGCAACCAAGCCATAGCCAAGCCAAACTATGAAAAAACAGTTTGTCATTGTAAATTACGTGAGCCGTACCCAAGCCATACTCATGCTGACATGGCCCTGCTTACTATCAAGGCTAAACACGTGACTAAACCAAGCTGGTTGTATCGTCACCACCTGATTGGTCAAAATGCATGGAGACAAGAAAGAACCGGTGATCTGTGTCAATATGGATGGATTAGAAGCATTGAACATCGCGATATATTGATGAATTCCCGATAACTCCAACCTCCTATTTGAAAAAATACTGTAGAACAGCAGAACAGAATGGATTCATAATGAAAATTTAGGCATTCTAATGCTAATTCCACTAGCATTAATGCTAGCATAACACAGCGATTCACAATACACGTGTTAATGGAAATTAGCACATAGTAAATCATAATGTACATTGTGTGAACAGTAAACAAGCATCTCTTTAATGTTGTTGTCGCTGTCCGATGCCGGCAACACCTTTACTGAGCCGACCCTTCTGCAGTGGAAAATCAGAGTGAACTGGAACCGTGCTCTAACTTGTGTATCTTTGCAGTATGAGTCAGGTACAGCCCAGTTCCTGTATGCCGGTGGAAAAGCACCATGTTTTCCTCCCTTAACTGTTATGGAACCTCTAGTGGTGGAAGCTTTCACATTAAGAGCACTGTAAATCGCTTATTGTTTTTTGTGTTTTTTTTTTCAGCTGTGATGAAGTTCATGGGAGACTACCCCCTTAAGGGTCAGACAGAGCAAGACGTCGTTAACACCTTCCTAAGGGTACGGCAGGGACCTTGCTTGCTTTGCAGTGCTGCTGTTAAGTGGATGATTCTCATTCTCACCCCCCAATCCCACAGCTTAGCGGGGAATACGCACTAATGAAGGATGAAGCTTACTGCCAGGTCATCAAGCAGATTACCGCCAACACCAGCCCCAAAATGTACGCAATGCCGTCGTGTGCCCCGTGCCCACGCCCCTTCAGAAAGGCCTGCTGACCAGTGCTCTTCTCTCCCCTGTGGTCCGCAGGGACAGCTGCCAGAGGGGCTGGCGCCTGCTGTACATCCTCACGGCCTACTACCGGTGCTCCGAGGTGCTGAAACCGTTCCTGCTCAGGTTCTTGCAGGATGTGGGCCGGACCTCAGGTGTGCACTTCCAAGGTGCGCCCCCTGGTGGTAGATGTTACCATCCAAAGAAAATTGATTACTCGCAACAGTCACTTCTCACAACTTCCCCTTGTCATTCTTCAACTGGAAATGGTAGGAGGCATAACCCTATATGCCATCTGCACAGTCAAAAGTAGAAGCAAGGTACCTCAACAATAAAAAGTTTCAGTCTTTATATGAAACTGAAAGGTGACATCAGTCTGGTGCTATTGTTGACAGGGATCGCGAAAGCTTGTGAGCAGAATCTGAGGAAGACATTCCAATATGGGGGGCGCACTCAGTTTCCAAGTAACATGGAACTCAAAGCCATGGTGGTAGGTCTACTCAGATGTTCTTCCAGCACCCAGCCGTGACCCCAGAACTGGCTCCAGACTTTATTTTCCTTCTTCGTTGAGCTCTGAATCATTGATGGCATGCTTTTGGGGTTTTTTAGGCGGGCCGAAGCTCCAAGCGGCAGCTCTTTCTCCTGCCTGGTGGCATCGAGCGCCATCTCAAGGTCAAAACTTGCACGGTGAGTCTCCATGCCCTGGTTGGAACAATGGATGGATGATGGCATAACTGCTCTTCACTTCGCGGAGGTGAAGATATACACTTCTTTTGCCTCTGCTCAGATTTCCCTTGATGTCATCGAAGAGCTCTGTTACGAGATGGGCCTGCACAGGCTGGAGACCATGGATGAATATGCCATCTTCGTGGTCATCAACAGAGGTCAGAGAACCTGGAACTTCATATTGGCAGTTAATCAATTTGCTATGGAAGCTGGCAGGTTAGCCCTCCCACTTTACTGCATGGTGTGCCGGGTCTGGATCCGTCTGCAGGTCAGAACGTTCGCCCGCTGACCAAGAAGGAGTACATCTTGGATGTGGCAACGGAGGCCGAGCCCATCGACAGCAGCTACAGCTTCTGGTTCCGAAGAGTAATCTGGTGCTACCCAATGAAGTTTGACAATGAGCTCTGTGTCACCATGCACTACAACCAGGTACCGGTGACCGCAACCTGCCCCAGTGTTGGGACCAGGATGGAAGTCTACATCGATTGCTTAAGCTCGAGCTAACACAAGCACTCCGCATTGTGCAATGCGAATGCCCAGGTGCTTCCAGACTACCTGAAGGCCCTGCTCAATGCCATACCCCAGGGGAAGGTCAGTGAGCAGCAGCTCCAGCAGTTGTCCAAGCTGGCCGCTTTGCAGCACCGCTCTTCCGACAGTGCCTACCTGCCCACTATGTAGGTCTGAGAGGCTCCTCATGCACCTGACATGTACCTAGCATGTTTTGCATGACAAGAGCCTGAGGAACTCTGATCCTTCAAGATCACTGTGTCTACAGGCAATTTGGTTGTTTTTCAGTTGGTAAAAGTTTTGTTTGAGGAGCTGGGACAAAGGTAACCATCTAGCCTTAAAAAACACTCGTATGTTTCAAAAGAGTAACATAATGACAGCAATGGGCCCTTAAGCACATTGCTATCTCTGGGCTGCCAAAAATACTTTAATCGCTACGTTACACTTATTAAAACATTTGCTATCTTTAGGCCATTGAAGTTAGTTCTAATCACTACATTAGTTTTAATAACATATTTGTTGTCTCTGGGCTGCTAAAGCTTAAATCACTTCATTAATCTCATTAACACAAGTGCTATAACAACAGCTTTGACAGTCATGTTTGATGATTCTGTGTTGACTCTGTGTTAATGGCCCCCAGCCGGGAGGTACAGGACTGCATTCCCCCACAGCTCTACGGCCTACAGCGTCCACAGCAGTGGTTAAACATGGTCACCCAGCACATGCAGCAGATCCAGGCCCTCAGCCCTCACCAGGCCAGGGCCCAGTTCCTGGGTAAGGCTTCGCTTTACCAAACTATAACCTTGAATTTTGTCTCTAGGGTCATTTAATCATTCCATCTGAGGCACATGTAACATCTGCATGTTTTGCTGTGCTGGTGTCCCCCCAGGGCTGATCAGCGCCTTCCCCATGTTTGGCTCATCCTTCTTCTACATTCAGAGCAGCAGCAACAGCGCCATCATGGCTCCCTGCATTCTGGCTGTCAATCAGAACGGCCTCAACTTCCTCAACAAAGACACCCACGTAGGTCTTGCCTTGACCTCCTGGAACAACCAGTTTAGGTTCAGCTTCATCTGTAACTACCAATCCTAATAATTAACTGTGTGTGCCAATCCTTCTCAGGAGGTGATGGTGAAGTTCCCCCTGAAGGAGGTACAGTCCACACGGACCCAGAGGCCAACAGCAGGTTCCAGTTTCCCATACGTGGAAATCATGCTGGGGAACCTGATGACTCAGCGAATCTCCCAATTACAACTGGAGCAGGTAGGACCCAGGGGGTGGCCTGTATATTGTCAGACTAATATGCCATTGATTTCTCATGACTTATTCCTTAGTCCCCTTGGGTTTCCAAAGACCAGCTTTCTCTTCCTTCACCTGTAACTCTGCCCACAGAGTCTGGAGCTGTGTCGTGTCATTGCCATGCATGTGGAGAACCTGCTGTCCATGCGGGAGAAGAGACTGACACTTCCACCAAGCGAGATCACCTTACTGTAAGGACAAAGGGGTCCATCTCCAAGTCAGCCATACAGACAACAACCCTAAATCCTGGTACATGCATTTACCCAATGACTTATAAAGTTTACATCTTTTTTCCTATTTCTTTCCCACAAAACAAAGATATTTAGAATAATCAGTCAACGGTAATGTCTAATTCTTTAACTATGGCAACACTAGCTGAACAAAGCGCACACATCAAATGAGTTCATTGGAATATTCAGATGTACAAATCATCCCAGTGTTTAATGCTAACAGGTGAAATATCTGTGATCTGAGATTTAAAATGCAATGTGTTTTATTTATACACCCAACGTGTTTCTGTGGTTATTTTAAATGTATGTAAACGAAGACTGAAATCAATTAATAGCGCTATTTTTGTAAAACATTAAATATTTATATAGAAACTGGATGATCTCCTTTTTTATTTATGCGCGGAACAACTGCCTCTTGATCTGAACTCCTGATGTCTAGAGGCATGTGTGTGGATGGCGATCTCCTCTCTAAAGTGTATCTCCACACGAAAGGTTAATGGGTCGCTGTCTGTTCGGATGGCCGGGGAGTCGAGTATCTAAAGCGGCCCACTGATATAAATAAATACATCAACAGCTGCGCAGTCAGTCAGCCGACCAGCGTTCAAATAGGATTTCTTTGCAACCTCGACGGTTCTCCCACACTGATAGCGGATCACACCTCTTCAGGTCCGACACCAGTAAGTGGCAATTCGGTCCATTAAGACTATGATAACTACATGAAAAAACCATAACACTCCTAAACCTTACCATTTGCATAGACATAATTATTCAAGATTTCGATGGGTATTCTTAAAACTCATTACGTTCGAGTTCTCAGAATCCCAGTGTTTTATAACACCGGCTGTGAATAGCAAATATGCATCCTTGATAAGTTTTTAACAACCCACGCAATAAACAATTCATTGAGAGTAAAACTCCGTAACTCCCCTCCCCTTTAAAGCCTTTTCGTAGTTACACATTATGATGGACGTTAATTTTAACCAATACTTTTTCATAACGTACATCGCACTCTATAATAACCAATCAAAATATTCGTAGGGCGTGGCATGGGAATTATTCGCGCGTCCTATCGTTAACTGTTGTAATGCTTGACAACGGTAAACTGTGTGGATCTAGGAGATATGCTGGGGCGTGCGTAAAAACAGTGACCAACACATTATTTTTAAAAAGTGGATAAAGGTGAGACTATATTGCTGGGGAGGAGTTTTGGGGGTATTTAAAGATCTTATTCGGGTTTTAAACTTCAAGCTGTTGCTATGGATAAGCAAAAGGCGTAAACTGGTTCGTCGGAGCAAGCGCGGTATGCGGCGCATGCGTGGACATTACAGTGGGTCGCACGAGTTTATTTCTCGACTCCGTTTCTTTTTATGTAAGTAGCCGAAGCGCAGGACAGGGTTATAAAAGTACAGCATTATACGCTATCCCTGGTTCGTTGTTTGCTCTAGTTTGCCGGGCAGGACGTTGCATGTGTGTGGCATTTCAGGGGTTTATGCTAATGCGTTATTTAATAATGATGCTACCGGCTAGCTGTCTGGCGCAATACACGCAGAAATAGCAATTGCCTGGGAATACGGGCGCATATTTTTGCATATTCAGCTTATATGTATCGTTCAACAACTATAGTTAGTTTACAGGCAAATTACTGGTGCGCTCTTGTTCAGTGTCACGTTCGCATCATCGCGTTGTCATCGATAAAATAAACTGGTGCCTGATTAACCAGTTGATAATTCAATCCTGAAGCTAAAATATGGGAGTAGATTTCAGTTTTTGCGAGAGTGCTGCTTAAGGAACCGGCGACCCTCTTAGAGCGTGTAAGATGGCAGCAAGTGGCTTCACCGACTTAAGGGAGAAGTTGAAGTCGATGACCCCGCACAGGGTGACCCGTCGAAGCGAAGTTTCGCAACCAGGCTCCGGACACAAACGGCGACGCCGGGATTCGGACGGCGAGCTGAGCGACCATGAAGAGCAGCGGGAGGTGGAGGCGGACCGCGTGAAGAGCTGCGTTAAGCAGGCGAGCATCTTCAGCGCTGAGGAGTGCCTCCGCATCGAGTCCAAAATCGACGAGGTGGTCGCCAAAGCCGAGAAGGGTCTGTACCGGGAGCACACCGTGGACCGGGCGCCCCTCCGCAGCAAGTACTTTTTCGGGGAGGGATACACGTACGGCGCTCAGCTGGAGAGAAGGGGGCCGGGTCAGGAGCGGCTCTACTCAAAGGGCGAGGTGGACGAAATCCCGGACTGGGTGTACGAGCTGGTCATCAAGAAGCTGGTCTCCAGCCGAGTCATACCTGAGAACTTCGTCAACAGCGCCGTCATCAACGACTACCAGCCCGGGGGGTGCATCGTGTCCCATGTGGACCCCATCCACATCTTCGAGAGGCCCATCGTCTCGGTGTCCTTCTTCAGCGACTCGGCTCTCAGCTTCGGCTGCAAGTTCCAGTTCAAGCCCATCCGTGTGTCAGAGCCTGTGCTGTCCCTCCCCGTGAGGCGTGGGAGTGTCACTGTCCTCAGGTAGGCTGTACCCGCAGAAAAGATGAGAAATAAAGATTAAAAGACCATTTAGATTGTATTCTTCTAAGGTACAAAAGCTCATCCTCTGTTTGGATCGGAACTAGAACTTCTGCCAGATTTACTGCTGCCATACTTGATGTAAAAAGACTTTACCTAAAACGGATGTTATGGTTTAAGTAATCAATTGAATGACGTTTTCAGCAGTTCACAGCAGTGGTCCAAAGATGATCCTCTTTCTAATTGCAGTGGATATGCAGCAGATGAAATAACCCACTGCATTCGGCCGCAGGATATAAAAGAGCGAAGAGCTGTCATCATACTGAGGAGGTGAGATGTTTTCCCCTCCATGGAAAAGCTTGTTGGCAAAATGTCTCCTGATCTTGAAACACCGTTAGCTAGTGTAGCATTAACAGAAATTGTTACTTTGTGCATAATTTACCCTTTTATTTCCCCTTCCAGCTTATTAGTAGCTCTTTAGAGAGCCTTCATGACTGTCAGCATTTCCACTGTATTTTGTAGAACCAAACCGGATGCCCCACGACTGGAACTGAATCTGGCCGGTGATGCACTTCTCTCCAGCTTCTCCCCCAATCGGCGGAAGACGCTAAGGGCTAAGCGGTCTCGCCAAAAGGCTGACCCCGATGCCGCCCACAGGTAGACGTCCCGAAGTCCTTATCCTTCCCATCCCTGCATTTATTACAAGGCTGACCCTTAACAATGTCCCTGCGTTTAAGACCTGTTCCACCTTCACAGAGATCCTGAGATCCTTGTTTGACTGATTCGGTATATGCCAAAGGCTCCTTTTTGAAAGCAGTTATCCCTGAATACGTGGCAGACCACTAGCAGGCCTTGGCGTTGGACTCGCTCGACGTGATGCTGCCTGTTTCTCCTGTAGGCCCCGGATTCTTGAGATGGACAAAGAGGAGAACCGGCACCCGTCGCTCCTCTCCAGGCACAGGCGGAGAAGCGGTTTCGCCCTGGAGGACGCACATCGGAGGTCCCGTGATCTGCACGGTGACACGGAGGTCCCTGGCACAATCGTGAAGAGGAAGAGACGCTGAACTACTCCCTCTCCTCCTGGGCGGGTGTTAGGCGTCTGAGCTCTGTCCACAATTCCTGTTTTATTTATTTTAGACATCGGGAACCTCAAATCTTGAACTCTGCTGTCTGTAACGAACACTGTTCTAGAAGCCCTTGTCTCACGACTGTAGCTTGACTTCCTGCATGTTTGGCTTTTTTTTTGCCCTCTCCACTTTATGTTATGGTGGTGGTGTAGCAGAATGGTTAATCTAAGGTGCTAGATGACGTTCTGGTTAAATTTATGATTTATTTCAAATAGTTAAATCTTTGCACATTAGATATAACATGACTGAACGTTTTGAAAAGTTGGGTTTTTTTCAGTTACAGAAAATGCAACGTAAAACTCACATGAACTATATGTGGCATTTCTTTTCCTCCCCAAATCCTGTGTAGTCTTTTTTCTCTTTTTTATTATTATTAATTATTATTATTACTACTGCTACTGAGATTACATAGGTTTGCTTATAGTATTGGGGCATATCTGCCTCTCCATATAAGGTATTAGGTATATATTTTCTATGAGCCTTATTTCAGTGACTTTCCCACTTCATAAATTACCTTTGTTAGAAGTGTATAGATTATTTTTTTTTGTCTTATTCAGAAGTTGCCATAATAGGTCGCTGTTGTGCAGATTTGCATCTCATTTCAGTGATTTCAATGCTGTATGGTGTTTTACTACCATTAAGGGGTATGTATTTTGCATAAGTATTGCATTCAAGTCTATGCATTGCTTTTATTCAATTCTGCATGTAAGCGAGAGGTTTTCAGGATATCTCTGAAAGGATTTGCTTGACTTGAGAACGTAGAATATGTTTAAAGTGTTGGTGAATGCAGGAAGCAATTTTTCAAGAATTTCGGAATTGATTTTGGAACATTTGTGTTTATTAATAGCCTAATGGTGTTCAGACTACCACCTACAAAAGTGCTGCTCCTTTGATGTTTCGATGAGGAAATGATTTCGTAATGTAGATCTCACATTTTCACTTCTTTTTCGTTGACGATGCTGTTTCAGAATGTATGTGTATACGGCTTGAACAGGTGAATGGATATAAATGGATAAATGAAGAATCGGTATGTAACAAGGGAAATGTATTTTTATGTACAAATGTCTCGTTCTGTTTATTTCTTGCCTGTGTTCCTGTAGATCTGTCGACACTTGACACCAAACAAATCTTGCTAGGCTATATATATTTATTCGTCCTTGTGCCACTCTTCTCATTTTAAAAGTCGACAGTTGTGTAATAAGAGGCAATATGACTTTCATTAGTTAAATTACCGTTAAAGTAAAGCAATTCAAAGGTAACTAATACCTACTGGGAGAAGCTGCAGCAAAACGTATTGTATCGAAGAATTACTCTGTCCGCAAGGGGGCAATGGAAGCTATAAAGCCAAGAATGCACAGGATAAATACATTTCCAGGATAATGGAGTACGCATAGTTATTGTCATAAAGGTCTCGTAAACATGGTTGCTTAAAAGAAACTAAAATTAAGTGTAAATACTACAGAAAACGTGACGTCGAATGGTCTGTTGAAATGCACGCCATTAACAACCGAAGTAATTTTTCGGTTTTACATTTAGTCGTATAAAAATAGTTGGATCCTGCTTTACAGTTTTGGCATGCACGAGGAGCGGCTCGAAAATCGGTTTAAAAACGCGTCGACGTTAGTCATAGTTCAGGATGGTTCAGCTATCACTCCACCTAAATTTTTGGCGTTGAACAGGTCTGTTACAAAAATTTATTGCTATCCTGCTACTCCGCTTTATATAAAAAATCTTTTAGGCTATCAGACCTGTAATCTGTACACATTAGAGAGCAATTGCGGGTCACTTAAGAAGCAGAACTTAAACCGTAAATTCTGCAGGACTGAACCCGAAGTGGGTGCACCGCTATCATGCAATCTTCTGCACTGTTTCTTCTTGTCAGGGGATTGTTTTTCCCGTAATGTATTTCATTCAGTCCAAGGATGTCGAAACTGTAAATGTACCCAGGGCTCTGATTTTGGCATTTAAGAACTAATCTTGACCGTAGGCGTGGTTTTGTCGCTGTGGTCGTGTTCCCCGGCTTCTCATTGGCTGCCATTTGCGTGGTCCTCCTGACTTGATTGGACAGCAGGACGCAGCTTTGGGTGAGTTCGGAAAAGCTAGGGGGTCCCACGCTGACGTTCTGTTTCGCGTTTAACCGGACCGGGAGTCATTTCAGTCTTGGTCTTTTTTCTGTTTCCTTTTTGCTGCGTTTTTGCAGGTTTTCAATATGATGAAGTTTAGGTTCAAACGGCAAGGGAATGATATCCAGAGAGAAAAAGCGAAACAGGATGTCTTCGTGTTTAACAAGGTACGGTAACGCATTGAGCCGAAACACCCGCTCGTAAAGCGTTTGTGTTAGTGGTAATTAATTGATAATTACTGATAATTACAATGATTTTATTGTGATATGGGTGTATCATCGTATGTAACATCACTCACTGGAAAAAAAACATGCAATCAAACGTACAACCATCAACAAGGATGTCTAACCTTAAACAGTTATTACTCGATTGTGTAAATGCACCGATTGCACTGAAGTTAATTTGATCTGTTTGTTAAAATTTCTGCTGAAAACTGAACGCTGAGCTGTAGCAAAGACACTGATCAAACATGCCGCAATAATGACGTTAGGGATTTCACCTTGAAAACATAAACGCACTGACAATTAAATCTGTTACTGCTGATTGGCTTATATGCTATTGAAACGCTTCTTTGTGTATGCTGATAATATTTAAGAAGATTAAAAAAAAACTGAAATGCAGATTTTAGGCAAGAAAACAACTGCTAATACATTTGCTTTTTGGGATGTATGCAGTTGTTTGTTTTAAAAGGCATTATGGTTTTGTATTACCGTAATTGTTCAAATTAAGTTTTGTCTTCAGCTTATGTAGGCTTCTAATTAACAATAATTGTGATGTTTTTTGAAAACTGTGCTGTAGAAATTAATATAGTATTGTGTAAACGCCAGAAGAGTGTTGTGTAGAATGTAATGTTTTTTACCCAGAGGGGGTGAAAGTTGGAATAATGAACAATTCAGGTGTATATTTAATGAGGGTTTTTTTTCAGCATGGTCAGATTACTACTTATATTCTATTCTCCGTCTTCTTCTAAGTATTTCCCGATGGAGTGGACTTTCTGCTTTCCTGCTGGTTCAAAGCAAACTGGTCCCACACATAGACACAGAGCCTAGTTGTTGTACGGCATGTGGGGTTAGGTTCAGGTCTCTAAGTGGTTGTAGTATCTGTCTGAGCTTTCACAGTGCAGGGGCAATATTACTGCCCCCCACCCCCCCAACCAATTGGTACACTCTCCGTCAGATGATAGCAAGCTTTCATCTTTCATCTATGCCTTTACCTGTTTTCTCTTCTCAGGTATATCTTTCACTTACTTGATGTAGGGTGTGTGTGTTTGGGGGGGGGCAGCATAATAAAAGGATTTTTTTTTCTAGTTGGATGTTGTATTACCTATATTATTTGCGTCTCTGCCATTCAAAGACATGCAAAGCAGGGGGGCTTATTGAAAGCAGACTGGACATGGTTAAATGTACAGCTGTAGGTCTTCTCAAAATCCCTTCTCTGTCTTAGATGCTCCATTGTTGTAACAGAAAATCTAACATGCTAACATTTGTGGTGTGTCCCCCTCCCCTCCCCTCCCCACCCCACCCCACAGCAGACAGTTGAGCACGGGTTTCCAAGTCAACCCAGTGCCCTGGCTTATGACCACATCTTACGACTCATGGCCATTGGTACAAAGTCTGGAGCAGTTAAAATGTATCCTTGTTTACTCATGGAGGTAGTGTTTCCAGGCTTATGGTGGTCCAGCCCCATTTTGCTACATTAAGGACCAGAATGTGCTGGAAATCCCCAACATTCAGCGAGAACATCCCATGATCAGGTGTGTCAGGAATCTCTTTACACATCTGCTGCACTGGAAAATGAAGCGATGCAATGCTTTAAAAATGTGTGTTTAGGTTTAGGATAAAGAACTCGGGAGGTCAGATTAAAAAAATATTAGCTTGGTAATACTACACTCTGAATTTGAGGGCTTGGCCATATTGTTCCAGGACCCCCCCCCCCCCTTGTAATTAAGCGGCAGTTTTTTTTAGTCAAGTTTGGGTCGTAATAATTGCATCTTGCGTTGGTTTCCATGGCCACCGCAGTAATGGGCCAAGGCTGAGGCACGTGGCTTGGAAGGTCATTCCTTGCTGCTGTTGTGTAGTTTTCTATGTCTAGGCTGCATTTGCAGCTTGCACTTGCATTCACGCATGCGATCCAGGCGTGCTCGAGAGCACCTTAATAGCGGCAGGGGTGTTTGCCAGCCTGCTGTTAACATCTTGTCTGGGGTGTGGGTAGCGAGGTGGGGGTCCCCTGCATAATTGTTTCCCAAGTATTCACCTTTCTAGACCCTACTGTACACCTATTGTCATGTGCTGATCGGTGTCCCCTTTAAGTAAGAGGGAGGGGGGTTGGGGCTTAACTGGGCATTGAATTGGTCATTATTTTAAATTTTTAATTAGTTCATTTGGTTACCATCCCCCCTCCCCCCAATAGCTCTCTTGAGTTGAATGACTCATATTGGGGTGGGAAGGAGAGTGGTTGCAATCACTCCCCCCCACCCCCAACCCCATCTGTATTTACTTGACATTTTGTAAGGATATTTAACTCTGTCGTTTGTAATATCCAGTGGAAAACAGATTTGCATCGTTGCAGTTTGACTCTGCAGAAGTTTTTCCCTACCCAGCGTGAGAGACTTGAGCTGTTCCTCATGGAGTCGGCATGAACATCTGAGGGTTCCCGAGCTCTCGTGCTTTCTGCACAGCTGTGTTTGTTTTTTTTTTTTGTTCATTTCCTTAGTCTTTCAAAGGCTGCGATAAAAGCCACATTTGCATAAGTGAAAAGCAAAACCTCTGGAGCAGGTTCAGAGCTCTGCTGCACAATAAATCGATCCTGTAGGGGATGATTAGCACCCTGGAAGAGTGACCAGATGGGACATGCAACCTGAGAACATCATCCTCCTATCGGACTCTACTGCTGTTCCCTCTCTCTCTGACACACACACACACACACACACACACACACACACACACACACACACACACACACACATTGCAGTTGCCATGGAATTTCCCACACACATCGGTACATTCCAAAAGGCCATACTTCAGGTGCCGAATCATTAAACATTATAACTGCTCTTTTAGTTCAAAAATTTCTCTTTTCTTGGCTTCTACAAAAACATTTTATTAAGCAATACATCTGGAAGGGGGAGCAGGATTTTGTGCTCTGATGGTTCGCTGTTGAGGAATTGGCTTTGCAAAGAACAAATGTTTTGAGGGAAAATGTGCAGAAAGGAGTCCACTCTGTGCCAGTTCTATTTGTTTTGGACCTATACATCTGAAACATTAATCTGAGTTGCTCAACTTGGGACCTCTGTTTGTCTATGGCCTTTCTTGTTCTCACTGAACTATGCGTGGTCTTCGTCTAATGACTCGGCAAATGTAAGGGAAAGCTGTGCTTCTCAGATCATTCCTCTAAATTGGAGCCTCCTAACCCAGTCCTCGGGGTTCCCCA
>JAAGVU020000044.1:16250161-16286649 GCA_011763525.2 Mormyrus iriodes | reverse complement strand
CCCAGACAGTCTACGTTTTTGCTTCTGGAGCTGGGAGGGAGCAAAAACGTGGACTGTCTGGGGAACCCCGAGGACTGGGTTAGGAGGCTCCAATTTAGAGGAATGATCTGAGAAGCACAGCTTTCCCTTACATTTATGCAGTGTGCACTTGCATAATTAAGCGGCAGTGTGACCTCGGTGTAGTTCCTTCTCCTTGACTACGTGTCAGATATGGTGCACCAGGGGTGGAGTTTGTGGGCCGCCATGTCCCGGCAGGTGCAGTTACTCAAATGCACTTTCTGCTTGGCCAGGTAAGGCTCATTTCACTTTTCATGGACCAGATGTGGAGTTAGTATTCAAAGGCGAACTTGATTTAAAAGAACTTTAAATCCAATAACTTTGGTGTACAATAAGTATTATTGGTTTTCAAATAAATGAGTACCTGGCCATAGTGGTAGACATCAAGAAGGTCCAGTTGTTGACTGACCAGGGTTGTCAACTGGTCAATGAGAGAGGACTAAGAGTAGGCATGGAAATTGTTGACCAGAAGGTGTGGGTATCACAGGGGCGGCTCCTCTGTCTGCTGGACAAGAACACGTTGCACCTTTGGGAGATTATCCCAGGAGACAAGGGCTCGTACTTGGATAAGATCCTCAGCATCAGCCTTCCTGGGCGACCAGGTTTTGAGGGTATCAGGTAAGCCCTTAGTCTTCTTTTCCGTATTATATTAGGTCCATGCTTCTATGTTGGGGCACTTGGGAATCTGGATTAAGTTTGTGCTTGTTACTTGGAGGTTGCAAGGTAAAGCCCTTGTACACTTGAAGTACTTGTTCCTAGATCTGTGTTGGCCAATTCACACTCTTGGTCCTGCTGTGTCTCTTAGGTCCTCCTGTGTGACCGCATTGCTACCGACACGTTGCTGTGACCTCCTGTGCATGGGCACGGAGGGTGGGGCTGTCCGTACCCTGGCATTGCCCAGCCTGGCCTCACTGGAGGCACGAATGTTGCTCCAGGACCAGGTCCTGCAGAGGTGAGTGTCTGGGTGGGCAGCATCGGTTTTCCGTCTCTGCCGGCTGTCTTCCCAAGGATGAAGCTAGTTTGCAACCCTATGGCATTTCTGTGGAAGTCAGACCATTCTAATGAAAATTCCATCATCAGTATCAGAATGTGTCCTGTTGGTGTCTTGGTGCAGGGACAGAACCTCTGACTCACTCATTAGTCTGACCTGCATGGGTGAGGGCTTCCAGCTTAAACTGCCGACGAGTTAATGAGCATGCGTCCGCTGGGGATCTGAGCAGTGCCACCGCAAAGCCAAAGTAGAGGGTATATGGATATTAGCATGGATCTGACCTTCCCGAGACTACCCACAAAGAAGAAACTACTTGAAATAATAATATGCTTTGTGGTTGAGTATGTATGAGTTTGGGAGCTGTGGGACCTTAGCCATCGGTCAGATACCATTTGCAGTGTTTTTGAGAATTTACCCAAAATTTATATCTTGTTTCATGCTGAAGTGAAATGTGAATGTTATCCATTGTGTCCTCGCAGCCTATAATCATTAGTCATCAAATGGCCTAAGTTCAAATTCAGTTTTTTATTAAAATCTCACAAGCGTCATGCTGTCAGTACCAAGGCCAGAATCCAAGCTGCCTGAAGCCTTCCTTAGCCGTGTTCCAGAAGTGTTATGAGTGGGTGGATGCAAAAGAGCTGACGTCACACATTTGCCAGAATGAGCACCGGCAGGGATGTTCTCCCAGGGGATGCGAGCATAATGACAACGTCCAATCAGGGTCATGGAAGATCTGAGGATGTAATGGTAGTCTAAGCCCAAGAATCTCCCTCGTGCAGATGTTTGTAGAAGCTCTGAACCTCCTCCATGGCTGAAAACATGAACAAACAATCTGTAATCCCTGGTTTACAAGTCCCTCCTGTTTACTCACAGTGTACCAGATGACTACAAATGTGGCAGGTCACTGGGGCCTGTGGAATCCCTTCAAGAACACCCACGATATGCTGGGAAGATCCTCATTGGCTACAGCAGAGGTCTGGTGGTGCTATGGGACCTGAATACATGGCAGATGGATGCTCTCTTTCTAGGGAACCAGGTAATCAACCTCAAAAATGACTCCATAGCTGTCATCAAAGTCATTTTGATTTTATCATTTGTTCAAATGAGTTTTCTGAGCAACCATCTGCTCCTGTACTCTCCATAGTCACTAGAGAGCCTGTCCTGGGAACGAAGTGGCAGGAACTTCATCAGCTCGCACAGCAATGGCAACTATGTGGTGTGGGCCGTTGGTGGCAGCAGGTGTCCTCCTGTGTGCCGGCCCATGTCCTGTACCAAGCCATATGGTAATGTCCAGCTGCAAACTAGCTATATTGCCTAATTTAGCCATTCTTAGCCTGCTGCTGTGTGGGTGGGTAAGAGGAGGAAATGCTGTTTCTTTGGTTGTTTTGTAATGTATATGGTGGGACTTTTAAACAGGCTATTAAGTCCCATTTACAATGTGGAGATCCTTGTTAAATGCAGCCAGTTGTGGGTGGTCATTTCTTACATTTGCGTTGCATCCATCAAACGGCTCCAAACCCCAAATCCAGCCTCCAGAACATCTCGGCCTGATTCATTCTGAAATATGTGGCTGTGTGAAATCGTTGTGGTGCGTTCAAAACATCAGCTGGGCTATTGGAAAGATGAGTGAAGGTTGAGCCCATCCTGTTCACCACTGGACGCTCTGGCCATGGTGCAGCCTGGAGTGGTTCGCTGCCTTCAGTGTGTTTGCGGCATATGATGGCAGAGTAAAAAGCCATGTACTTCTCTCTCGCTCTTCTGTTCTTTTTTTCAGGCCCCAGCCCCTGCAAAGCCATCAGCAAGATTCTGTGGAGGACAGCAGTGTCAGGGTTTGTAACAGCTTTGGGTAAAATCTCTGTGTAACCTCAGACTTCAAAAGGTCTCATTTTTATGAGCATTTTGGGATAATGTCCTTTTCTGATGATCATCACCAGAACTCCCCTAGTCCTCTTCAGTGGCGGGATGTCCCGTGCCAGCTACGGTGACCGCCATTGTCTGACAGTGATGCAAGGGGACACCCAGGTCGCTCTAGACTTCACGTCCCGCATCATTGACTTCTTTACCGTTCATCGCACAGAAGATGGAGACAGTGAGTTGGAGCATAAAGGTCTACTTATTTGAAACATGGTGATGATTTTATGCAGAGTCCATCTCTTAGGTTGCTTGAGTTTTATATACATTTATAATTGTTTTTATTTAGCAGATTCTTTTGTCCAAAGTGACATACAAGTGAGGCAAATAGCCAATTTATGTATCTGACATCTAAGTCTCGTTTCAGGGTTCGATGACCCAACTGCTTTAGTGGTCCTGCTGGAAGAAGAGTTGGTCGCAATTGACCTCCAGACCACTGGGTGGCCCGTGATCCCGTCACCATACCTCGCTTCACTGCACTCTTCTGCCATCACCTGCTCTTACCACGTGTCTAACGTGCCACAAAAGCTGTGGCAGAGGGTGGCTGCCGCTGGGCGGCTACAGTCTCCACCACAGACTACCGCGGTAAGAAAACAGTGATGACAAACTGCTTCACTGACCTCTTGGGATGAAGAGGTGTAGTCTGAGAGGATGCACTTGTACAGTTGCTTTCTTGCACGGGTCCTTCATGAAACGCAGCTCTTTGTTCAGAAATGGCCAATCAGTGGAGGGAACAGCTTCGCTTCTGAACCAAAGCAGAATGACCTGCTGCTCACAGGGTTGGTATTTTTTGCAACTTTACCTTCTATATAATTTTGCTGGCCTTTGCTGATTTGTAAAACTAAATGCAAAGGTTAGAGTTGGTCCTTTTCCTTTTTCTGAACTTTCAGCCATGAGGATGGCACTGTGCGTTTCTGGGATGTGTCAGGAACATCTCTCACCCCCCTGTACAAACTGAGCACCGCCAGCATCTTCCAGACAGACGGTGACCATGGCAACAGCTCGGCCCAGGAGGAGGAGTGGCCCCCCTTCAGGAAGGTGAGTCCACGGCCGTTTGGCAGCAGCACCAGTGTAGAGAAACTTTTTAAGGGTTACGTCTAAGGCTCTTAATAAACTCGTCTGTTTTTTCCCATGAATCGGCGTGCGCAGCTTAAATGTAACCGCAGCATGACTTAAGGCAGATGTCGGCCTCATTGTGGGTCATTAATTCTCATTCTTCTCTTCTGTGGCCTTGTAATATTACTCACACTCGTCGTCATAAATGGATGCATGGTACAGCCTTTGCACTGGGATTTGATTTCTCTGTAATTAAAACCACAGGCACATACAGTAAATCGTTGTAGTGCATAAATGGATATTTTTCTTAAATTAATTATACCCATCCCAACCTCAGTCTACTTAATTTCTGTGTTTGAAATGTGTGAGGTAATTTTTTGCCTATTTTTATTTATTTATTTATTTTTCTTTTTTGCCATGTTTGAAGGTTGGGTGTTTTGACCCGTACAGCGATGACCCCAGACTTGGTGTGCAGAAGATTTCTCTATGTAAATATAGTGGCAGGCTCGTTCTGGCAGGTACAGCTGGACAGGTAAAGTAATAATTGTACGTCTTCTATATCGACTAAGCTACTCCCCTTTTTTGTAATGTCTTACTTCATTAAGCTTTTGTTGTAAGTAGGGTACACACCAAGTTAACAATAAAAATCACTAACCAAGGCAGATGAACAATCGGCTCCCATCATTTGGAAAATTTGCGCTGGAGCACACCAGCATGACTAGAGGTGACTATTGACATAGAGCCCAATCAGAGAGCTCAGATTCACCAACAAGCTTTGACGCCTATTCAGTATGCTCAAATGGACAAAACGTGCCAACTGGGACCAGCTGTGTCCAGCTGTGCCATGCACACCAGCCTGTAAGGCAATCACTGACTCATCGACAGACCAACAGTTTCCAACGGCCGAAAATTGGCTTGGTATTTTCCGGGCTTAAGACCATGGCCATAGCAGGCAGTATGTTTAGCTCTGTTTTCTGACCTGGTTGTTGTTCACTGTGTCCTCAAGGTCCTGGTCATGTGCCTGAATGAGGAGTTGTCTGATCATGTGATCAGCAGTTCTGTCATAGACCTGCTTCAAGACAGGAAGGGTTTTACCTGGAAGGGTCATGACCGACTTGATCCAAAGGCTGGCCCAATCCGCTTCATGCCTGGCTTCCAGCCCATGGTCCTGGTGCAGTGCATCCCGCCAGCATCCATCACAGCGGTAGCCCTGCATTCCGAGTGGAATCTGGTCGCCTTTGGCACAAGCCACGGTTTTGGCCTATTTGATTACCATCATCATTGCCCCGTTCTGGCAAGGTGAGCCTTCTGGTAACGATCCATGCCCACCCATCAATTGCTAAAACATTGTTTGGAAGCCATTTGACACACTTTGAAGCTCCGCGAATTCACGTCTGCCTAAGCTTTCCATCTTCGTCTTGTCCTGCAGGTGCACATTGCACCCCACGGACGCCATGGCGATGGAGGGGCCGTTGTCCCGCATTAAATCCATGAAGAAATCCCTGCGCCAGTCTTTCCGGAGGATCCGTAAGAGCCGCCTCTGCGGGCAGAGTCGGCTTCTAGTCCATGGCCTGGTTGGCAAGGTGAGTCTGTAACAGCCCTTACACTTAGACCTCCTCGCCCCCCAGAGGTTTGTGAGAGGACCAGGTCATGGAGAACTAGCTAGCTAGCTAAATAGCTAAGAGCAAGGTAAGGTTATTTCTTGAGAGGCCTCATCTGAGGCCAGGTTAGTTTGATTTGAGCATCTCTTAAAGCAGGAATCTAACAAACGGCTGGGAGAGCATGGTGGCTCCTGTGATGCAGACGTTGCCCCGATACAGAGGCGGATTGAGCCTCGTTCCACTGAGGACTCTCTCTCTGGTGTGGTGCGATGCCTATGCTTCGCAGACACCTACCTGAGAGACGGTAAGCTATAGCCTGAATGTTAGATGAATTTTAACAGCGGTTGCCGAGGCAGCAAGGCGGCCATGTTGCCATACCTACCAAAAACACCAGACATTGTCACCAGCGGCTCAGCATGGACCTACGCTGTGGGCGGGCACAAATGCGGGCTGCGTCTTCGCCTACGCGCTGAAGGTGCCCCTGCGGTCCGGCTTCCGGGGTGCGGCTGCGGAAGCCATCCTGAGCAAAGAGATCCAGCTGATGCACCGGGCCCCTGTTGTGGGCGTGGTGGTGCTGGACGGGCAGGGCAACCCGCTGACGGAGCCCTACCTGGCTTCACGGGACCTGGCTGCATCCCCAGACATTCAGGCCAGCCATTCTGTCCTCATTGCCTCTGAGGAACAGATAAAGGTACCCTCCACAATTCTTGTATACCCCCAGTCCTGGCTAGCTGTACCCATGCCGATGATAATATGACAGTGTTGTAGTGTTTTAAGGTTCTAGAGTTGACTTTTAGTAAACATCCAATAAATTGCACAAAATCATGTCCATCTGCATACAGATGATAAACTCTGATGGTTACAGTGGATTGCATTACCTGCTAATCTTGCAGAAAGATGAAATACATAATTCTAAAACCTACGATTATAGTTAGTGTCAGACCCAAACCAGTAGATCCAATGGTGAACGATATATATTGGATTCAGCCGAACACTGACTAGTATCGTTAGTTTTGTGGTGTTTTGGTATGCAGGCGTGGAGCAAAGGGGGCACTGGAAAGCTGATTGGTCACGTACTTATTTGTAACATCTCATTGCCTAATGATAAGGTTGGCCTCTCTTATGACCCTGATTTTGCTACTTTCTGTGGCGCTTCCTCCTACCATAGATGTTCTCCCTCCCCAAAATAACAGTGAGGGCCAAGCTGAAGCTGACTGCGCTCGAGGGCTGCCGCGTGCGCAAGGTGGCACTGGTGAGCCTGGCTGGGGGCCACGCCCTGCTGTGCCTCACCAACCTGGGCGAGGTGCAGGCCTTCAGCGTGCCCGGGCTCGGCCCCCGGGGCCGTCACAGCTGTATCCATAGGGAGGACGTCAGCGGCATTGCCTCCTGCGTGTTCACCAAGACCGGCCAGGGTGAGCATGCCACCCCCCCACCCCCGTAACCATGGCTACTGATACATCTTAATATTTATTCATCTCTTTTAAATATGTATTCAGGTTTAGTAACATCGCCTATAGCTGGATATTTATTTTAAGTACTGAAGATGGGCTTTAATACTTGCAAAACATGTATTTTACTTACAGGAATCTATCACCTTTTTAACTTATTAATGTTCCCCATGACAGGTTTCTACCTAATTTCCCCCTCTGAGTTTGAGCGGTTCTCCTTGTCGACATGCCAGGTTTCCTCCCCGCTCTGCTATGTGGACGTGCAGCAGAACAGCCGGCCCACTGCGCCTAGGTTAGTCTGACCACTAGGGGGTACCGTTGTGCCCAACTGAACTGGTAACACATTGTATTTTGCTCTGCTGCATCATTTGGGGATTCCATATTGAAACGTTGAACTAAAAACTTGAGTTTGCAGAACAGGAAATGCCAGTGTTCTTGCTGAAGAATCTGTTTTAAAAGTAAGAGAGGATCTTTGGGGACACAGCAAACTAGTTCAGAACAGAATGAGGCAATAGCACACAGAACTTTTCTTGATTTATGTCATGCAGAGGATTTCTAAGCTGAAAACTGCTGGGAGCATTTTGGTACTAGTCTAAGGCTTTGGACTGAATTCCTTTCAAAATTCGTCAGATAATTCAGCATTTTCTCGATCTAACTGGACAATAGCTGCCCTGATATTTTCCTTTAAATGCCCTGGGTGTGGTCTTATTTCTTGCTCTCAGCTGACAGATGTGGTGGTGCCTAGATTCTGGAAATGGCCACGCAGTAAAAACGAGCGAATTTAATCAGTTAATGTGTCGCAAGGGCGAACGCCTTGCCAAGTCTCCCCCAGCGATAAATAAGTGTGGGAGGGACCTTGTGTGTATTTTGGATGCTTTTGTGATGCATTATTTTCCAGGCTGTCACCCCCCCCACCCCCACACATACTCCCATCAATTAGAGTGTCAGTTGGGTTAGATTTCCCCCCCAATGAAATTGTTTCCCAAAGGCACCATTGCACTGTACTCCAGATTACTGCTTTGGCATTTTTCAGGAATCAAATGTCTAAACAACCAGACCTTGCTCTTTATGCATGGTTCTCTTTTCTAACCTAATACACAGAACCAGCACACCACCTCAGACCCCCTCAGCTCAGTCCACGGGGGACGCCCGCTCCTCGGGAGGACAGGACGGTAAGACCTCCTTTTGTCTTCTCCTTCACATCAGATTGGCTTCACATGAAGGTGGTTATGGGAGAATGTGGATCTGCCAGCTGCTTCTGTTGTTCCTAATCTTTTAGAGGTCCGAATCTGCCCTGGCTTCAGCTATGGTGACACCACGATGGACACCACCGGTGACCTCACAATCGAGGACGTCAAAGACTTCTTGGCGTAAGCCTCATTAGCATGTGTCAGGTCATGGATCATGGGACATTTAGACGTGACTCCAGTTTTTTTTTTGTCGGGCCTTTTCTACCTTTTTAAAGGTCTGTAGACGAAGTGGAGAACAATCTGAGGAACAGGTCCGGAGATGACTGGCATTCTGCAGGAATCCTCATCAACGGAACTGTGTGGAATGTCCTGTGAAGACTTCTGCCTGACAGTGGGTCATGCCAAGGTCAGATCTCCACGAGAACACTTTTATTGTATTTCTTACATTAGAACCCTATTCTTCATGGACCCCCTTCCCAGGATGGAAAGACACTTGGTACTTGCACATTGCTCACTGTTTATTTTCTAGTGATGGAGGGAGCTCATCACCCCCAAAAGCCTGAGGGAGATCAAGTCAGAAACAAGCAGCTAACGTCAGCCTTTTATTTCCATGCTTTGTGCTTATCTGGGTGAGTGATCCAGTGGAAATGCTCCGCCTCTCTCAGCACCTGGCTTCCAGGGCTCATTCAAGAGGACTCTCCTGAACCAAGGGATTATTGTTGTATAGTGGTACTTAAACTGTAAATATTTTGTCATGACATCATGATTTGCTTTAAATTTTTTTTCTATGTTGTGAAATTACAAGCTAATAACCGGTTTTTAATAAATATATTAATAGTATCCCACCATGTCAACCTTTTGAAAACCTAATAGTGTGACATGTTTATTTTATATAATTTTGCCTTTCGCCATTTCCCATGCTCCGCTATTGTAGACTGTAGAGGTTAAAGGTCACCTGAGCTTGAGGGTTTGACCCTGCCAAAGACCCTGGACACATATGGGAAAATGTGAAATAAATAATTCTGGTCGAACTGTATTCTCTGGTTGCTATATGTGATCATTTTAACTATTAAATTCTCAGCTGAAACAAAAAGTACTCTTCCCTATTTCCCAACTCACTATTAAACCATCCGTACAC
This sequence comes from Mormyrus iriodes, assembly GCA_011763525.2. Lineage (NCBI taxonomy): Eukaryota > Metazoa > Chordata > Actinopteri > Osteoglossiformes > Mormyridae > Mormyrus > Mormyrus iriodes. Next base: position 16,277,257 of record JAAGVU020000044.1, on the reverse strand, counting down.
TGTGTGAGAAGGTTTGTCAATACTCACATGACCAGAAAAATACTTGGCTCAGATTCCTAAGCCTTCCTTCATATTGGGTGTTTTTTATTTCTCATTTCACAATCTGAATTCATGGTGTGAGTGCTAGGTTTAAAAAAAAAAAAAAAAAAAACTGGTTAAAAAAATGGAGAAAAGTTAATGACTTCATAAAGGCTGAGTCAGCAATTTGAGGAGCTAAGCTTTTAATCAGCCTGGAAATGGTGCAATGTTAACGGCAAGATCACACTAAGTACACTGCTGAACGCACTGCAGACATGCTTGATATCTGTTCTTACAGTACAGCGAAAGCCTTTTGCAGTATCATTCTTGGCATCATAAATCAGACTGGCCTTAATTTTACATTACAGTGCTTTCCATTTATGTATAGAAACTGGTACCTGAGACATTTCATCAAAAGTCTCACAGTGCTGGGTTTTGGTGGGGGGGGACAATCAGGTCTTACCAGGTTGTGCCCGGACTCTCGGTTGACCTGCTGCTGGTTCTGTGACACAACATAAGAACATAAATTTACAAATGAGAGGAGGCCATTTGACCCATCAAGCTCATTTGGGGAGAATTCGACTAACAGCTTAAAGTTGCTAAAATTTAATCTAGCTCTGATTTTAAAAGAACCCAGTTTTAGCTTGTACTACACGAACAGGAAGACTATTCCATATTCTAACTACACGCTGTGTGAAGAAGTGCTTTCTCGAATCCAGTTTAAAATGTTCTCCCACTAATTTCCACCTATGGCTACAAGTTCTTGTATTTGAACTAATATTGAACTGTTTGGCTGAATAGCACACAGGTGAAGAGTGACCTGTTACCTGGATCATGTCCCTCCCTTAGTCTCCTTTGCTCAAGGCTGAACAGATTCAGCTCAGCTAACCTCATAAGACATTCCTCCAAGACCAGGAATCATTCTTGTAGAGCTACGTTGAACCCTTTCAAAGGCCGCTATGTCCATTTTAAGGAAAGGTGACCAAACCTGCACACAATATACAAGGTGGTGTCTTACCAAGGAATTGTATAGTCTTAGCATTACCTCCCCTGACTTAAACTCCACACCTAGAGATGTAACCCAGTGTCCTATTGGCCTTTTTAATTGCTTCCCCACACTGGCGAGAGAGGAACATGGAAGTATCAACATACACACCAAGGTCTTTCTCATAATCAGCTACCTTTATTTAAATAAAACCCAAAAAATATCTGTAGTTTATATTCCTGCTCCGTGCATGGATTACCTTACATTTGTCTATTAAATTCCATCTGCCAGATATCCGCCCAGCTACTAATTAAATCAAGTGACGTTGCAGCCCAGGTCACATGAGCCACTGTCCAGGTTGTAGTGTGGTATTTAATATTCAAGATCATTATTGGCCACATGCATCATCACTGATAGGTGAAGAGTGAGGCAGGAGGGCAGGACTAGGACATGTACAGTCACATGTAGTATAGAATGATAATTTTACAAAATGCTAGCAAAAGCATTAAGGTCACTTTACATTCCTGCTTTTACAGGGCAGTTGTGCTTCAGCCTATCATCTGTCATTGTAAACGCATTAACTGCATGTATGGCAAGTACATGGAAAAGAGGCGGCTGACTTGCAACTAGTGAGTCTCTGGATAAAACAAGCAGCACAGAAGTTCCAGGTGATGCAGTAAAAATTTCTCTCTATGCTGACAGTCTCATCTTCATGGGCTGGTGGTCTCCTAGCCTCTCAGGAGCAACACCACAGACTAGGGGTGCTTTTCCTATTTTAGTGCATCAAATAGTATTAAATCACCTTATTCTGAGATCAAGTTCAGAGAGAAGCACATTACAAAGGCTGAGTATTGATTAATAAATTTTAATATTCATTTTTACTTTTAAAATGTACACAATATATACAACTATGGTCACAGGTCTCTTCAGACCAGTTCTGAACTGTCAAGCTTTCCTCTCCGTTTAATGGGTCAACAGGATGTTCTCTTGTAGCTCGGGGGAAACAATGAAGACTTACTGCTGATCGGTTTCACTGCAAACATGCTTCCGTTGGACAGTGTGAGGCGCTGGTTTCGGAGTCCACGCTGCTTATACACTGCCAGCAGGATTTGTGCTAAAGAAACGTTACTGCACAGTTTAGCTGTGATATTCCATTGGAAATCCTTTGAATTATCAGTGTAAAATACTGCCTTGTCTTTTAAAGCAGTGCTTCTCAATCCAGTACTTGGAGACCCCCAGACAGTCCACATTATTGCACCCTCTCAGCTCCCAGCACACCTGACCCAAACTATCAACCAGTCAAGAACACCGAATACCTGGTACAGGTGTGTTGCTGGGAGAGAGCAAAAATGAGGACCATCTGGGGGTCCCCAAGAACTGGTTTGAGAAACGCCATCTTAATGACTGACATAGCGCCACCCCACCCGCAGTCTTGTGGGATGCCTGCCACTCTAGTGATTCTGCGGGCAGGTGGCTCTCGTGTGGCCGGGCTGATGGCACACCCTGCAAGCCCTGGGCTTCTTCCCAGGGGGGGCCTTGGGGGGTGCGACCCCATTTGACCTCCCTCTCTTCGATGCTGCTGCACTTCCTCCACCAAACGTGACTGTTGCTGAAATATAACAAAAAACACACATAATAACATAGTCACAGAGAACAGAATAATTCTCAGTCAGCCACAAGCCAAAAGTGACATGCCAACAACATTCAGGTGCCAATCCTGGTGGAAGGGCGGAGTTTACCTGGAGCCCCGTCGGTCCATTGGAAGAAGCCGCACTGCCTATCACGCGGTTTGCTGCAAGTGTGGAAAGCCCGCCCCTTGTTGGGCCCGTCCTTGGCCACAGTCCGCATAGTTGCTGGCTCGTTGCAGTTGCACATGGTGGTGTCACTACCACCCCTTCTGAAGCTCGTCGAAGCCCTCTCCGGCTGGGCTTTGGGCTGGGGGGGCCCTCCCCCACCACGGCCCATTGACCCTCCCCTGCCACGGCCCATTGACCCATCCGCATCGTCTGGTTGGTCCCCCCACAGGAAAAAGCCACAGGCCCCGGTGGCACACTTGTAGAAGGTCCGTCCCTGATTGGGGCCCTCCTTACGCACAGTGAGCAGGGTGGCCTCCTGGCCACAGTTGCACATTGGGCCTGAGCCAGTGCTGCCCACAGTGGGGGGCATGATGGCAGGGACGGGCTGGGGGCGGGCTCTTGGTGGGTTGGGCTGAACTCTAGGTACGTGGCCGGTCAACTGCAGGGTCACATCTCCTTCTCCTCCTCCTCCTCGTAGGTACTTCAGGTTGAGGACCTCCCGGAGCACCTCGTTGCAACCGCCAATGCAGCCCACAAACTCCAGCGGCATCGCTGGGGGCAGGCTTCCCCTCTTGAACTTAAACTTCAGCCTGAACGCGACAGAGGAGAGAACTCAACAAAATGCGACCGCCTGAGCACAACTACTGCGATTGACTCAGAGCTCGTCACCGTGGCAACGATGATGAAGCCCCGGGGCACTCACATGTGAACGGGATGTGGGCGGCAGGTGGGGCAGACGCTGTCCTCTCGGCTGACCTCCAGCACCGTGTCGGGGAACCACACAGCAGACTTGCAGCTGGGGTAGCCCATGCAGCTCAGATACTTCCTGTGGAGGGTATGAACATGAGGAGATACGATCACAAGGATCTTAGTTCTGAGCTTCTCTTCCACCAAGTAACAAGCCAGGGGGGCGGGGGACAAAATAACCGCACCCGGTGCCGTCTCTCCTTGTCTTGAGGACCATGTCATGGCTGCACTGAGGGCACTTTCGCACTGGCAAGGGCAGCTCCATGTCCTGCCCCTCCTGCCCCGTGTACTCTTGCGCTTCCCCCAGGTAGGCAGACAGCGCTTCATCCAGCCTGCGGAGAGACCGTAGCATCAATCCCGGGCTCCTCAGTCCCACGTTTAAAAGCTAAGTGACATTAATATTGTTAAAAAAAAAAAAACAAACAAACACTCGCATGAGGCAGCTGATACCCCTTCATTCTCAGCACAATCTGAAAGGTGCATGCACTGAGAGCCAGCACCATAACAGCGCCATAAAGCATTTACTCCACCACCCACGACCTGAGTATCCATTAACCAAAGCCACTTCTGTCAGATGTGTAGAAAATGATGATGAGCGGATGAAAGGGTGTGTGGATTCTGAGCGTCTAAGGGATCACAGTTCAGCGTGGACCCAGTTTCAATGCTCACTCACTTCTTGGCCTTCCTCACAGACTCAACGAAGACGGCCTTGTATTTCTCCACGTGATGCCTGAGCACTGTCGCTTTGTCCTTGCAGCCATCAGAGACCAGCTTCAGGTCGGCTTCCAGCTCAGCCCTCAAATCTGGTTTGGACATCTCATAGCCCATGGAGTTGTACCCTGTCCATGGACAGTGTAGTGGGACCAGATTCAAGAAATACCCAAGCCAGGATGCTGCTATAACAGCTGATAACATATAGGCTGAATCTCAGATGGCCACTAATGACCACGAGGGTCCACTAACTCCAACAATACAATCGTGGTCAAGAGTGGTTCTGGGGTCCACAGTGATTGACTCGAGGGTCATTCTACACCCCCCCCACTCCAACCTAGCTGTCACTTGTCATCTCCCTTCCCATTCTGACAGGCTGATCAAATGGGGAGCCCCCTGGTGACCGCTGAGCCTAAAGAAGCCGCTTAGTTCACTTATGTGCCAGTCCTGTCTGTGATTCTTCAAAAGTACGCTAACATATGACTGACGGTCGATCACTGGAACAGTCCTCACCCTCCACAAGGCCCATTCCAAGTTCCCCTGGGAGGAACCGTTGATCGGACGTCAATCCCACATACAGGCGGCTCTTGATGGTCTCTATGTGTTCAGCATGGGTCGCATCAGTGCCTGGAAGACACCAAGTTGGATTTATACATTGATTAGCAGAGAGACTGAGGCCAGATGCTGTGATAGGCCAGCCAACTGCCCGTTGACCAACCGATGCCGTGCTTCTCCATGAGGGCGATGAGGTCGGCTTCAGTAAGTAGCTGGGGGGGACTGGTCTGTCCGTCCACCATCTCAATGACAGTGGGCTGGAACTGAGAGCCCTGCTCATACACCGGGATGACCTTGTGGGGAAACATCAAAACAGTGAGTTTGCACTCAACAGTACAATAAGCAGGGGCCAGTTGGCCAATGATGACATAAGTCACCATCAACATGCAGCCATGCATCCACGTGCATAAACTTGGCAGATTACCTTGGCGTACCACTTCTCGTAGGGATAGACCTCCAAGTAGTTCCTGGCGATGATCATCAGCCCGTGAGCGGCGAACTTCTCCTTGGCAATTTCGATGTCAACGGTGGTCTCCTGCCCCTGGGCATCCTGAGAGCAGCAGGCCAGGAAGTGCCGCACGATAAACTCGTACAATCTCTGCTCGTTACCCTGTACGAAGAAATCCAGTACAATAAAGGTAACGTTTAGGAAATAAAGACAATGTTGAGGAAAAAGTGAAATGAAAACGAAGTGGTCACCTGGAGGCGATCTGTGTACTTTGTGGGGTGAATGGGAGGGTGGGCTTGATCAGACTTGTTTCCATTGCGGGGCGTGGGCCCACCCTGTTCCAGAATCCTCTGGGCAAATGGCCCCCAATTAGCGTCCTGGGTCTGCTGCTCAACCAATGAGGTCAAGTTCAAATTTTTGGGGAACATGTTGGTCTCTGTACGGGGGTAGCTGATAAACCTAAACACCCAGGATATATAATGTACATTTCAATGCAGAGGTCATGCGCTGCTGTTATAGATTTCACTGCTGTTAATGATGTCAGTTACATTCATCATATCATGACAAAAGCATTTAGAAAAACAGATCAAAAACATGCATTCACCCAAGGCCACACCTTACCCTTGAGTGTACAGTTTCTCAGCTATCTTCATAGTTTCCTTGGCACTAATCTTCAGTTTACGCGATGCCAATTTCTCAAGTTCCTGCAAAAAAAGACATAAAAAACACACTGCAGGTTTTCAACAAAACAGAACAAATACATTACTTGCATTTATCCTGTACCCACCACAGTGTCAAGAGGCAAAGGCCGCCATTTCTTCTTTGGTTTACTTGTTATGCCAGTGACTGTAGCAGTGGGGTCCTGAAGACAGACACGTAGGAAATGTTCCTATTACTGAATCAGAAACACCTTGTACAGAGCTCCATTCATCCGTTCATTTTCTGTAACTGCTTATACTATTCAGGGTCGTGGGGGGTCCAGAGCCTATCCCGGAGGCTACTGGCGCAAGGCAGGGAACAACCCAGGATGGGGCACCAACCCATTACAGGGTACACTCACAGACCATTAACTCACACATGCATACCACGAGCAATCTGGTAACTCCAATTAACCCTGTTTTTGTACTGTGAGGTTTCTGCAAACTGGAGTTCCTGGAGGAAACACACAGAGCTGTTTCTTAAAATGTATTCAATCTTCTCCTCAGTGCATAGCAGGCACACAATAACGTTTGTCATAAAAAAACTAACCTGCTAATCAAATAAGCATCACATACTGAAACTCTGGAAGGGAACAGAATGGTTGGTCCTACTGAGAAGCTTCTGAGTAACAGAGGAACACAGAGGGATCTGAGGAATCAACATACCTCCATGCAGATTTGATAGAGGACAAGGCAGGCCGTGTGGTGGAACAGCCTGTTTCGCTTCCAGCTGAATTCCACCTCCTCCTCTTCCTCCATCTTATGAGTCACTAGCAGAGATTAAGGATACACAGTCAGAGAGCTGTGATGTCAGCGGGTAAGTGTGACTCCAGGAGCGGAGCTTGTGGAGGAAACGCGTCCTCTCAGTGCATCGGTCACAGGGAGCCAACAACTACCTCTTATTTTGAAGAAAGTCTCAGGAATGAAGGCCTGGATCGCTTTGAACCTCTCCACAACGAAACCCAGGGTGGGGAACTGGCAGCTCCCATAACTGATGAGTTGATTGGACAGAGAGGCTGGAAAGATCTTCTGCAGACGGAGTGTCTGGAACCTGGTGAACGAGGCTCCTGGAGCAGAACAAGGTAGATACATTCAGAACCCCAAGCACCTACTAAGTGCTCGATGAGTTCTGTTCCTTCGTACAAATGCCAAAAATGGCTGCTGTATTATACTAGCAACTTCACCTATAGAAATCAGTTGATAAATTGATGAAGGAAATCTTCAAACAGTTCCTTCTATGGTCCTTTCAGCAAGTGAAATAGTGCATAAGGAAAAACAGTATACAGCAGAAGTTCACAAATAAAACTACTGCATCACACCTAGAAATGAACTTAACAGAGAATCGTTTAGGAACAGTCATTTCGGCAGTGATGGAAGGAGGGTCCATACCGATGCGCAGGTCAAGCTCCTGCCTGACGTCTACGGCGTCACTAATGTTGATGTTGGGCTCGGTCAGAGTCTCACAGGCTCTCCTAATGGAGTTAGGCGTGATCTCAGAGAAGCGTGCTCGGAACACCTGAACATTCGGCTTGACTGGGAACAGAAATAGGACATGTGTGAGGGGATGCTTTAGAGAGGTGGCGAGACTTATCAGTCAGCAATTGGTGTGGCGGTAAAGAACATGGAGGTCAGTATGATACCTTTCAGCAGGGAAGCGAAGTGAACAGATACCTGCTTTACAGACATCAATAATCTCGAAGCCAATGTTCTCCCCTTCCCGATCGCAATCCGTCCAGATGATAAGTGCCTGCACCTGACGGACTTCTCTCTCCAACGTCCTCTAAGCCAAAAACAACAATAAAAACCTGGTTAAATATTCTCAACAGCTGCCATTCAGTGAAAATGTATTTTTAGAAAAACAGTGCAATCACCTTTATCGGAACGAAGTTCTCAGGGCAATACTTCTCTACCTCAGCATCAAACAACAAAACTGGATTACAGCTGTGCCTGTAACAGGTAAAAAGTGATTGATGTAAGTATTGGGACTACTGCATGCTGAAATGTAATAAAACCTCTTGTGCTTGATTTTTTGAGGTATGCGCTCACCATTTCTGGTAAGGTGCTTTGAATTCCAGTGCGAGCAGATGTCCTGAGACTGAAGTCATTGAAACAGTCACATTCTACGTTAATGGTGAAGAGAAAATAGTGAGATGAGAAAATACACAGAACTAAGTATGAGAACCGAAAAATGAATAAAATATTAATTTCTGACCATAGCAGGGTGGTTTATATCATTGTGTGAAAGAGCTCACCTGTCCAAACAGATGATATTCATACTCATATATTTTGTTGTACACAGAGTAACCTTCCCTCTGAGAAAAAAAATACAACTGACATCAGTGATTAATGACAGCGTCCATCCATCTTCCAACCACTTATTCAGTAGAGTTACTGTGAGCCTGCAGCCTGTCCCAGGACGCATGGCAGAGTATGCCCGATATGGGATGATAGTCTATTGCAATACCAAAGCCAGAGATATCGCAACACTCACCCTCCTTGCTCTTCCGCTCGACATAATATCTGCAATGCCTTTGGCTGCATCGTTCTTCTCCGCCACGCAAAGGACTTTTTTAATCTGTGCCCTGCGGATCATCTCGGTAGAGATGAATTTGACCAGCTTCACCTGAATCGTTAGTATTTTTCCAAAGGGGAGCCACAACCTCGCCACTTGGTAGATCATCCTATTTTTCCCGTGTCGTCATTCTAGACTGGGATGTAGACACGACCGCATTCAATGTCTCCTGCACCGGCATTACAGTGGACTAAAAACAGTTCTTAAATTTGGACTAAAGAACTAATTAGTAAGCAATGTCTGGTACCACTCCTTCACAGAACAGTAGGACGCGACATACCAGCTAAGTAACTAATTAGTATTATAGAAAGTTTCCAGTTCCGTATTGCCATAAGATGACTAAATCGCTGTACTGAACAGTATCTATAAGCTCCATAAACTAAAAAAATAAAACAATTAACAACAAAACATTCAGATAATTCTGATTAACACTGATATTATTATTCCTAATAATAAAAACTTCTCCAACTAGCTAACTGGTGACAACTACACATAGCATTACCACAGGCGAGAGTTTACAAACTCGGCGCCATCGTCCGACTTCTGCCGTAAATCGACGAAAAATGTCTGTCGTAAATTATCGTCCTGCATAAGAAAAACTACAAGACCCAGCGGGCGTTTGTCGTTCTATGTTTCGTTCGATCACCCCTTTACAGAGATGCTGTCGGCTCCTTCATGCCGCAGATAATGTTTGCGTGGACGTGCCTTGGATATGATTATGCGGCGAAACAAAAGCAATTCACAACTTCCTTATCGAAGATACAAAAAACATCACATGGGTTGATTGCTGGATTTATTTAATATGGCTGCGAAGTTACTGCTTGCTACGGTGGTAATACATTGGTACGGTATATCATTTTTTATCACTGTCAGCTAAGTTAGTTGTTTCTGGACTGAAACGAGATTACACATCTTAATCGAAGAGCTAACGATTACAATTTAATGTCTTAGAGTAATTATTAGCTATTTTTCTCCTTGTTGCTTTCGTAGTATTTTATTTGCTAGACAGCTAGTGCTGACTAATTAATAAATGTTACTGGATTCGTAGAAGAGCGACCGCAGACGTCCCGTAAATCGCTTGAAATATGGACTACGTGTTATTCGCTAATGTTGTATGTTTTAGTATTTATTTTTACAATGCACATTAATTAAAAGAAATCTCAGAACATGTAGACATAAAATACGGAATATTGCATTTTTTCTACATGCCATTCCTAAAATATATCGAATATGATTGGCTCACCTGACCTGGTGGCTTTTACTAAGGATGATGCTTTTGGCCAGGCATACGTGGATCCGTTGTCAATCCCAGAGGAGTTCTCTGTGCCTCTGTGTATGCACGATGGAAATGCAAGCCCGTGGTCAAAGACAAACTGTGCTAAATTCTCGAAGGATTTCGTTCTTATTTCTGAGTTTTCTGAACAGGTTGGTCCACAGCCACTGCTTACTATACCAGATGACCCCAAGGTTTTTGGCACATTTGACCTCAACTATTTTGCTCTGCGGATCATGTCAGTGGATTACCAAGCCTCTTTTGTGGGACATCTTCCGGGCTGTGGTTACCCAAAGATCAATTTTGTGGAGGATTCCAAAGTTGTCCTGGGGGATTCCAAGGAGGGTGCTTTTGCCTACGTCCATCATCTGACCCTGTATGACTTGGAGGCTCGTGGCTTTGTCAGGCCTTTCTGCATGGCTTACATTTCATCTGATGAGAGGAAGATCATGCAGCAGTTCCAAGAATTATCATCCGAGTTTTCCAAAGCCTCAGAGAGCCTGAAAGCAGGAAACCGTAAAGCTTTCGCTGACGAGTTAAATAAGAAACTGAAAGACCTGGAATACACGAGAGCTGTGTTGCACAAGGAGACAGAGAGACAGAAAATAAACGATGGCTGCTACTCCACTCAGGCGATTGAGAAAGCCAACGAGCTGGCCAACGTGGAGAAGTCTTTTTACGAACACAAGGACCTTTTGAAGCAGGTGACCTCATACCCAAACCGAAGAATGAGAAGCTTTGACTTCTTCCTCTCTGAGTCAGACACCCCAACTGATGTAACAGATGTAGACCAGATGCTTGTCGAGGTCAGTCCTGACCCTGGGGTGGATAACAAAAGAAGTGAATGCAAACTCTCATACACCCCACAGCTCATAAAGGCCAAACCCTCAAAATGTTTTGATAAGCGTTTGAAAACACTCGAAGAACTTTGCGATATATATTTCTTCCATCAGACAATGGACCAGCTGAGACTTATTGAGGATACTTTCAGGGGAGACTTGTGTTATATATATAACAGACAAATTGATGAGTTCCTTCTGAAGAAACAGAAAATCACAAACTTCCTCTTTGAGGAGAAAGACGATTGGGGGGAAGAGGAAGTGGCAAAGAAATTCTGTGGTGAGAATCAGATCTCTGACAACACACTACCTCCATCCATCTCAAATCTTTCATGCAAACCACAGACCCTGGAGACATTTGTGTCCAGTGAAGAAAGTTTGCTCATCAAAAGGGAACCAGAAACTGGTGAGGAAGGAATTCAAGACACGGAGTCGAGCCCGTGTGACTTGACACAGGAGAACTCCGATGAGAGCACGTGTGCTGAAATAAAGGGGAGTTTAAGCAGTGCGAATAGTGTTGAAACAAACAAAGACTGGTTTGACATTCAGACATGTTTAGTGGAATCCAAAAGCTTCACAAACCAGCAGCTGCCGTGTCCTGAAGTTCAGAATTGCAGCACCAATGGTGAGAAACCGTTCAATGAGATTAGTCCAGTGGAGTTTATCGCCACTCCGACCAGATCATCCCATCCTGGCAACGCCTCTCTGGAGTATGATGTAGGTGCAGTAAATAAAGAAATATTGTCTGCTCAGGATCCCGACCAAAATTCTGGGAGCCTTTATGAAATGGAGCCTCTTGCTCATGGGGACGCATCCTGCTGCATGGGGCAGGAGGGTTTGCTGGACATCGATCCGCTTCCCCAAATAGCCCCAGGGAGTTGCGTGGAAAATGTTGTGAAGCAGGAGCCTCCATCATGCATTCAAGGGGACCTTAGCGGGCCGATGAACTTCACCCCCAATGGGGGGACCCTCTTGGAAAGTTCTGCCGCAGGCCTGTCGCTTGACCTGAATACGGATGAGGTGTCGAGGAAGAATGCTGACGACGCCTCGGACACCATTAGCTGCATGAGCGCTTCCACCAGTTCTGACAGAGCGCCATCCCCGTTCCCCCACGGCGGCCCTGTCACTGTGAAGCAGAAGCGGAAAGCCGGACTAAGTGCACTGAAGTTCATCAGGCAGTACCCCTTTGCCCAGCAAGCCATATTCAGCCTTCTCAGTGGAAGGACCCTGGTTGTCTTGGGTGTGGATGAAGCAACAGTGAGGAAGCTGGTGAATGCCTTAACCATTTTCGTGCCCGACCTTGGCAAGTATGGTGAGCGGGTGCAACCCTGGCTAACTACTTCTTTCCAGCTTGCAGACCTGCTCAACTGGAAGCTCATTGGCCTGCAAAGGTAAGATTATTACATTAAAATTATATATATACACACACACACACACACACACACACACACACACACACACACAGTCTTCAGTGAGAGTTTGCATTTGCAAATCAGGAAGTAGTTGTTCAACCACATCTTGATCTCAGCATATATCTCCTTGTCTGATCTTTGCAGGATGTCATCACCTACAGGTTCCAGCATGCTCTACTCTCTGACCCGCTACAGCCGCTATATCAGCGTCCTGGATGTGGACCACAAGACTCTGCGCTGCCCGCCGTACCGTGGGTCCTTGGTGACCCGTCTAGCTGACCACCGGACTCTGATCAAACGTGGGTGCACCTACTACACACATGTGCAGAGCTTGCTCACAGAGCTTGCGTCCAAGGCATTCCTCTACACCTTCTGCTATCACCTGCATCTGCCCATTGACCCTGCCGAGGACCCGGACACTGTGGCTTTACGCAGAGCCGACTTCCTGCATCATCATTTCGGCTACAGCAAGGAGGACAGCAGGGTAGTGCAGTTCCTGTCAGAGCTGATCAAAGACAGTTACCTTCACGGACTAGACAAGGAGGTCGGCCCACCTGTGTTTTGCTTTAACTACGTTTCCAGCCTGACATTCAGAATCTAGGCCGTCCGTTTCAGGAAACAGGGCTGTAATCTTACTATACTTGTGTATTCAATTCCAAAGCAGGGGTCCGGGGAACCACAAGAGCAATCACAGTCTTACCTCCATGTCAACATATCTTTAGAAATGCTTGCAGTCTCACGGGATCTCACACAGTCATGGCTGTCTTGTTGGTTTTGCTCTTTTTCCAAGCCGTATACCAAGAAGCTCCACTTCCAGAACAGACATCTGTTGGTTGAGACGGCCAGTTACAGTCTTGACATCTTCAGCATGGTTTTGTTTCCATCAGCATTAATGATAATGTTATTGAGGGGCATTTAACTGAAAAACCCAGCACAAATACATTGTCCTACATATCTATACTTTCCATGTTGTCATGCGCACGCTATCTCAACAAAGTTTCATGAAAAAAAATTGCAATACTTCACCGATTAAACATTTTTTGTGAGTTGAGATACATTCCATTGATCTTGGGTTGTAAATATCACCCTTATTAACTGTAAAATCCCAGCATTTCAGATGCAGTTTTGAACAATTTAATTTTGTTTCGATATTTAATAGAATACATAGACTTAGCTGGCATTGAAGGAATGATGAGGGTTTTTTTTCACCTGCAAAGCTTTCAGCTCCTTCACTTCCTTGTGAAAGACAGGAAATATTCACGAAAGGCTTCTGAATGTGTTGTTTATTCTGAATGTCGTTTTTAAATCAGCAGCAGTTCCATCTGTCCACACCGAGTTATGTTTTTATCAGTCTTGTTTTTGCAATAATCAGTCTAATAAAATGTGATCATCATTGAGACTTGCTCATCCTGTTTAAGCTGCATCTTGCAATCTGCTCACTAAATATCTGTTGCCAAACTAGTTACCCAGGTAGTTTTTCCACTGAAATAGGTCTTGGCAATAAATTTTCAAGTATATGCTAGATGTTGATAGGTTCCCTAAGTTTACCACTTAAATGTATTATGTCCAATTGTGAAGTAACTGCATCATTTTATGTCTGGAAGACTTAAAATTTATATCAGGCCTCCAAATGCCAGAATGACTCATTCAAAGGTCTGGTATTAGCCTGTCTGTCACACTGGAACTCCCTAAAACTTTTGCTTTGACTCCGTTTACGTTGAAAGTCAGCATGTTAAAAACTGTGTGAAGAGATTTGTTTTTTATTGCTCTGCATGAGCTGTAAACCAAGGTTCTCTGTGTAAATACTGCAATAAAATGATGGAAATCTACTTAAAATTGGCAGTAGTGACTGAATGATGCAAGAGCTGTTTGCTTGGTTCCCCCTCAACTCTTGTTGGAGTCTGGACCTAATTATTAATGTATTCATGCATAAACTGATGTGCAAATCACCTAGCACAGTTCACAGATGCCTGACAGACCAGAGCATCAGTACGGAGTAAACAGTCTCAATAACCTTTTTCTGGTTTTAAAGACTCCACGAGGGGCATCTTGATCAAATCATCCAAGAAACCAAGCAGATGTCAAAAACAACTTCTCTCTGTTCCAAGTAGGAACAAAAAATAACTTTATTAATTTCTTATATTTTAAACGAGACTGTACAATTTTACATGTGAAAAATAGCATGTAAAAAAAATTCACATAAATCTCCAGATAACCAGCAATCACATGGCTGCATACAATTTTTAACTAAAGGAAACCGCTGTATTCATCACATGACCAAAGTTAACCATTCACATCCATAGTCTTTTTCCACCTCAGAAGTCTTCAGAAAATTCGCTGGGTCAGATTTAGGAACTGTTGAATTTCTGATGACAGCTCACGGACCTAAAAGGAAGGATGGCGCGAATGAATGGGACTGAGTCTATTAAAATACCCTGGTAAACACTGTAACTTACATGCTGCAGAGAATTCCGCAGGTGGCACTGCCAAGGGAAGTCATGCCTAGACATTTGGAAAAAAATAAGAGAACAATTATACAGCAAACAAGACTCATGCACAAATGATCTTTCAGCTATAGACGCTCTCCGAGTCACGCTGGTCTGCGTTGCTATATTTCAACTTTACGGTGAGGAGCCTTTCAAAGGAGCCTTACTCATTCCAGCGTTTCAGAAGGACGCCCTGAACATGCTGCGTTACGGGATAGAGTGCCGCACGTGGGTCCTGAAGACAGTAAGCCAGGAAGTCTGCTATGAATCTGTGGTCTGATAGCTCTAACTTCCTACAAAAGGAGAGACAAAACCTTCAGTTCACAGGAAGTGGGGTTTAACACAGATAGATTTAAATGCTGGAAACTCACTAAATTTATACAGGTCTGCTATCAGACCTTAAAAATATCAGAGCAGATCCATTGTCTCATGCATAAATTGGTAAAACTGTGACCATGGAATGTTAAAGATGCACTCCATTGCCTTGGATAACAAGAGTATTAATGTAAAGTGCATTTCTGTGGTCACTATGACACAAAGTATTAAACGTATCTTTGCAACGTTAGGATTTCAGTATAAGAGTGAGGACCTGGCATGTGCGCCTGTGTCCCTGTACAGATCATTGAGAAGTATGTTCAGGAAAATCTGCAGGATCTCGGGTTTGTTGCAGAGTCCGTTATAGAACCACTGCAGCACCCACAGGTTGTCCTGGGGAAGGGAGTAAGAGCAGAAATCAATCTGGGACTTTTCCAAAGAATGGGGTCATCATTTATTCACAAGGACAGAAACAATAACACTAATCAAATACAGAACACAGACAGCCCACTAAATGTGTCATTTTTTTTGTCCAGGACCCAAGCTAAATGATGGCTGGGCCTACACCCTACAACACGGCTGACTGCTAAGCTTGATAAGAGCCGGTTAGAGAAGCAAAGGATAAACTGATTCCTTCAAGGGACGTACTTTAAAGCTGAAGATGACGTCTAGGACGGTCACCATGGGGCTGTGGAAGACCCTGTGGATAAGCGCTTGAGTAACCAGCGTGAGGAGGGCTTGGTCTGGGTACTGCTGCAATAGGTAAAGTGGACACACACACACACACACACACACACACACACACAGTGAGTAAAGTGTAATATGCCTGGACTAGGAGCCCTACAAAAGACTAACTGAGCAATTCAATGCAAACTCAGCTGTACAAGTTCCTCATTTCAAAAATAAAAACGCTGTTCGAATAGACAGAAGGAAACTGACACCGGAAGCCGAGAATCGGAATGAAAACCAGCTTTGACCAGCCCAAGGACCGGGAGAAATCACTCTTTCATGTCTAATTTAAAACTTGATCATATCTTGCATAAAAAGAGCACCTGTATACCAGCAAGATCTCCAAAAGCATTATTCAGTAAGTTAATAATAAGTCATGAGCCACGTAATGTTTCAGTCAGCGAAGAACCACATATATGACAGTGGTCCCATAAGATAGTAATGGGGCTGAAAAATTCCGCCCAATGACGTCACAGCCGTTGTAACATCGTAGCGCAATACATCACTAACATTTGTGGTGATGCTGGTGTCTACGGCTTCGCCAGCCCTATAAAAGTATAACACATACAGTTACATAAACCATGTTACCATTTTAAATTACGGATGTCACTATACCAGAAATTTAGTAGTCAATACCAATACCAGTGAAATTCCCTGATTCTCAATGCCCAAATGGATACCACGCACAAAAAAAATAAAACAAATCAATAAAATCCCATGCCTGACCACTGATACCATGGCCACACAAGGACAGCTAGGCGAACGCAAGTGGAAATAGTTTCTAAAGACAGGATGTTAAGTGAGAAATGGAAAACAGTAGAAATAATTAAAAATAGTCAATCATGTTTTCTGAATTTTTTCATCAACTTGGCACCGAAGTATCGGATCTCGCGACGTTTATATAGTTACTATACTGCATTTTTTGTTGTTGTTTAGGCTATACAATACCCACCCCCCCCACACACACACACACACACACACACACACACACACACACACACACACACGTGAGCACAGCTTACATGGAGAAACATCTTTGGAATTTGAAATTGATTGTCTGTTGAATTCTTGATGAGAACAGAAACAGCAGTAGCCCGAGCAATCTGAGTATTAAACCAAAAAAAAAAGAAAAAAACAAGTTTACTTTTAATGGACAACAGCAATATGGCACCACTGAGCGGAGCGTGAAAAGGATTCTCACCGTTAAAAACGTCACGTCCGGCATCATTAATGAGATGCATTTCAGAGAGCCGTCGGGCTCCATGGCCTCCAGACATGCCACCCGGATCAAATCCACCCAGGTGACGGACTAAAAACAGGTTTAACACTTATAAACATATCCCCTCTTATCCAAAAGGACTGGAAGATGACGCTAATTACGCCTCTGGCTACTCACGTCTAAGAATATCATGGTGTTGCAGTTCAAAACTCTCAACGCCCACCGTATCACCTCAGACCTTTTTGGGAGCTTGGCATCTATGAATGACAAGAATAATCATGGGACATGAATTAGACAGTGCTGGGGGGGGGGTGTTTGGAAGACACTCAGGCCGAGGCTGACCATTGATAGGTTCCCACTGCATGGAAAGGAAAGGGTCGTTCCCCGCCGGCACTTTGCCCGTGGCCAGGATGCGCAAGTACACGGCGAACTGGGCCGGTGCCAAACGGCAAGCACTGCAGCAGCCCTCCGGAAAGTTGCTGAAGAAGGTGGTGAGGGCCGCGCCCAGGTCCCCTGCCTGGCACAGGTACAGCGGGAGGCGGTCCCTCACACTTTGCATCCTGGGGGGGGGGGGTAGCAGTCAGCACTCAGGAAACAGGGCATGTGAAAAGTGGTGGCAGCAGGCGGGGGACTTACTGCATCTTGTTAGCACTTCTCACGACCCGGAGGTAGCGCGTGAGCTCTCTGTACCTGCGGGGGGGTGCATGTGTCAGCACAGTCCTGCCACTAGGGGGAGCGAGAGTGCGGGTGTGACTGACTGGCTCACTTGCACTGCTCCCTCAGCTTGTCCACCCGGGCCTGGATCACCGAGACCGTCTCCACCAGAGCCTCCCTCTTCCCTTTCAGGTGCCGCTCGCCCGTGACGTTCTGGCCTCTCAGGACCGCCACCAGAAGGGGGTTGTCCCACGGGAGCACATTGACACTGAAGCAGAGGTGAGGGCATACTGTGAAATGACACCTGGGCAGAGGCACACCCACGCCGCCCAAATGACTTCTCACCTGTTCACCAGCCACTGGCATTTTACAGGCAGAGGGAGCGAGTGGATGAAATCCTGCAGCTTCTTGGAGAACGAGCTACTGAAGTCACCGGTGACCAGCAGGGTGCTCAGCATGTTTGTTATCCTGCGGCGTTTGTTTTCACACACACACATCACTCGGCAATCAGCCCTTTCCACATGGCCAGCATGCATTTTACTTTGGTAGCGTTCACTTGACAGGGGTCCTGAAAAGTGTTTACGTACCCATAGACAAAAAAAATAAACACACAGTGTAGAGAATCTCCATTTAAAGTGACAAAGTGGAACAGAAACAAAAATCTGCCATCTCTTCCTTATTAAGTTTCCAAATGATCGTACTTATACTACGGTATATGGTGTAATGATGCCAGTTTGAAATGTTGACTGAGCTGGGGTTGGGGAGCCTGCCTGGCTAATTATGTTGCCAACATTTCAAAATGTCCTGGTTACCATATCACCGTAATACTGTACTAGCCTACTAACAACCATAAAACTGTTCTGGAAAGATAACCCAATTTACTCCTTGTATACTTGCTTGTATTTCTGTTTGTTGCGATACATCCACCCTCCGCTAATCTGGTGAAATATCACTGCTGTATGCAAATGCCAACTGCGACCATTTGCAACAACGGACAAACGTAGTAGGTACACAAGAGTCCGCGCCTACAACCGTATATGAGCCGTAACGGTACATGGAAAAATGAGGTAAGAAGTAGGCTTAACACACCAACGTTAATGTTGCTAGGTTGTGTTGTTACTATACGCAACTTACCCAGCAATCCAATAATACTAATCGATGACAAAAATAGTTGACAATGAGTTTTTTTTTTTTACCAATTATTGTTGATGGTACTGATTACTTGTTCCAGCCCTATTTAGTTTCACTGCAAACCTCACAATTTTACACACAAACTTCGATTTCCTCATGATGAACCCAGAACACAAACCACATGTAAAATATACACAGCTTAACCCCTCCCCCCCCCCCGAAACACTCACCTTACTAATAACATTGGGACAGCATCCAGCACAGAAGTTTTGGGGTCGCCGAGAGCCATCCCACTGCAAGACAACAACCTCTCAGTTGATGAAGCTTGATGTTCCAATCTCACAATACTCACAATAGCCTTAATAATAATAGTAATAAACAAGCTATAGTTCAAGTGACAAAAAGCAGATGGAGGAGCCCAAAATCACACATGGAGTAACACGCCTCTATCCCACAGAAATCTACGCCCCCACCTCCCAGGGAAAACAAGCCAAAGGGAGCCGGCTACCCCGGCGGCTGGGAGTGTCCGATGCAGAACTTGGTGGCACCCAGCAGCATGACGGCCGCGGTCCTCGGCCGCTCTCCCTCCGCCCTGCTCAGGAACTCAGAAATGTGCTGGAAAACGCTGGAATAACTGTGAGCGGAGAAGGAGAATTACAGAAATATCTACAGGTCGCAGAGTCATGACAACAGTATTAAAGTGGCTTCAAGTGCTCTACCTATAGATTTCACTCCCATGAATATTCGTGGCTTGTTGCCGTTTTGCTTCTTATAAAATTGCCAATTAAGAAGAAACTTAAATCATTGCTCTCCATTTCGCAACAAACCAGCATACAGGAATTCAGATGCTTCTTGCTTTATAACGGTTCAACTTATGATATTTCAACGTTACGATGGAGCCATAGTAACGCACATTCAGTCTCCAACTTTGAACTTCGATTTGTTCCCAGGCTAGCGATAGCATCCACACTTCCAGTCTCTGTGGTTACCGTGAGCGTAAACATCTCATAGTGTTTAGCAACATATCGTAGTGTTTTTTTGTGTGTTTAAACAATCTTATATTTATTTACTTTTCAATTACTGGTATTTAATTACTTATAGTAATTATTTACTTATTCAGTAACTGTAGTTATTTAAAACGTCGCATCCATATTCGACTTACAATATTATCCACTTATGATGGGTTTCATTGGCGCCTAACCCTACTGTAAGTCGAGGAACACTTAGATTCATTCGGCTGAATAGTATACATCTTGGCCCAAAACACTGTGAGATGCCCCCCACCCCCCCACTTACTTGTAGACCACCTGTTCGGTGTGCATCCACTTGCACTTCTTGCAGGCAGGGGTATCTGAGCTGGCCGAGTGGCAATAGCAGTCACAGGCAACGCCATTGGGGAACAAGCTGCGGACTCCCTTTAGGAAGGTGTGGTACTCAACTGCTAGGCTGCTCTCAAATGCCAGCAGGTGGCGCTCTGTGCGACAACGTAGGAACACAAGAACCACTGAGAGGTGCAGTCAGACTAATGGGCATGCTCTTCAATTACACATTAGAAAAGTGCTTTTAAAAGTTAATTAATTGACTAAAAATGACTGAGGCTTACCACCAAGCCGCAGATCAGAATCCACCTCCATCAGGTCGAAATTAAAAACATGAAGGTAGCCCAGGACGACTTTATTCCTCTGGTTCTTCCAGAAGTCGCTCCGTTTGTGGGCATTACAGTGACAAACACCCGGCGTCTTCCACGTTTGACACTTACAGAAAGAATAACAACATATATTGACCAGCTTCCTCTCCATTAAAAAGCACATGCATGCCAATATAAAGGCTGAAGCCGTGAAAGGCCACAATCATCGATGAAACCATTAAGCAGTACAAGGCAGCAGAGTGAATCACGAAGAAGTACCTATGGGTTGTGAGTTTCATTCCCAGCCCTGGTTCAGTGTTTGTAGACACAAGCATCGCATCCATAATTTGTTCCTAGTGTGTGATTGTCATGTGTCTGAGTCCCAAAAGGACTGGGACCTCAATATTCCCTTGTCTGGCTCCTGAACTACACAGTTACGCAAGATGGATGGATGACCATTACGAGATGACTTCAGGAAATTAATTTCAAACGCTGTGTCTACACAGTTCATTTCTGTTTTATTAAGGGCACAAATCCCTCATTTTCAAAAACAAAAGGACAAATGAAAGAAGAGCAAATGAAAGGATAGTAAATTAAATAATGGCAATTTAAACTGTGGTTCATAAAAATCTTTTAGGACGTGCACATTTAGTCAAATGACTCTACCATTAGTCTTCTTGCTCAAGCTGGCAGTCCAGGATTCTTACCTCCGATGCCAGCTTATCACAGATATAACAGAAACACTGCTCACAGAAAGTGGCGTTGTTTTCAACAGGGATGCACGTGTCACTTTCAGTGGGGCTATGAAAGAAAAGCAAAGGACGACTTCTGAATGAGTCAATGACCATGACTTTAACCACTACCCAGTAACGAAAGATGTGATTACATGACAGTTTCGATAGTTAGGTTACTAGTTAGTTTTTAGATAGATAGAGAGTTATCGGCCTCAGCAGGGAGGAGCACCTGAACGGATTGGAGCTGCAGTCGTATCTCGCATGGGGCATCACCGTGGCCTTCCTGGAAAACGTCACCAGCAAATCTTCATCCACAACCTCGCTGGTCGCCGCCGCCGCTGCTTCCTGACCTGGGCCGGGGGAACCGGGTCACGGTTCGTGTAAACTTCATCCAGACGTAGCCCTGCTCCCAGCGGCGGCCTTTACCCACCCTGCTCGGCGCTGGCCTCCACGATGAGCACCGAGTCGCTGGCGGGGCCCTGGGAGCCGTCGTCCTCTTCGTCGCTGATCAGAATGACACCCCCCGCTTCCATTTTTCAAGATGGAAGGACAAGGGGGCGAGAGAGCAACCCAAGCAAAACAACCCAGCCTCCGGCTAAGTGGGTTATCGATTGCGACAGAAAGTGTATATTTATGTCTACCCCAACCTAGTTAGCCGCGGCTTCGTAACTCTACTTGGTTATTTGGCTACATTTATCACCACGTTAAAACGATTAGATGAGTCTAACATAACTTCACCCTCCTCGTTGACTAAATCAATGTCCGATATGCATGGTCGGCCGTAGTGAGGCAAAGACTTTAAAAGACGTTCTGTACTTCCGCACTTCAAAAAAATTATTATCGACCGTATTTGCCCTAGTTGACTTGCCGCACGCTTTTTTTCCTTCAAATTTACGCGCCAGTGGGAGGGGCCGAAAACGGAAGCTTGTGGCAAACGTGGAAATGACGCAATAAGTGTATGCTGTGATGGAACACTAGTTTATTATTATTGTTGTTGATATTATTATTATATAAATACTTATATGTGTATCAATCGATCCGTTTCAATTTAACATAGTATAATATATAATACATAATATATTATTGTTCTGAGCACAACGACATACAGGGAACAAGGGGGCGTTCCACGACGCAAGATTTCTCAGAGTATTCCTATTGGACAATTCCGCCCCCCCCCCCGATATAAACTTTACATGGAAAGAAGATAGGTACTGCAGAAACTAATCATATATAAAATTTGCATTGAGTAATATTTAGTAAGCAAATGGGATATATAAAGTTATTTAGTGAAGGTATAGTTTTGGCTTTGTGTATTTGAGGATTTTAAATGTTTATGCAACCAAAATAAACTATTATGCTAATTGTCCTATTTTCTCTAATAAAGAAGGATTATACACAAAAATGCACATACCTACAATATGAAAAGTGTATAACTGCACCTGTTCAATGTTGCAAGTTCAGCCTACTAGTAAATTCACTGAACCCAAGAACCTGCATGTTTCCAAAAGTTATACATTTTGGATTGTTTGAAATAATACTTAAAGTCCTTCAGAATGTAGCATTAGTGCATTCGAATACATATTTTCTGACATATTTGCTTTTGTGGTAGGCAATCAACTTAGCCCCCCTGCTCATACAATTCAATGGCGATCATTTTAAGTTTCACTCCTAGCTAAAACGAGAAAGGCACACAGCAAGATACAAGTGATGTATCATTTCAATTCATGAGCTCAAAGAAAATGTGTTATTCATTGGGGGCGAAGTTGTAATAATTATTATGCAATTGTTATTAAAAAAAATTTGAGTAAAAAAAAAAAAACAGTAGCTTCTAAACAATAGGTATTATATTATCAAAACA
This sequence comes from Mormyrus iriodes, assembly GCA_011763525.2. NCBI lineage: Eukaryota > Metazoa > Chordata > Actinopteri > Osteoglossiformes > Mormyridae > Mormyrus > Mormyrus iriodes. The sequence continues at coordinate 16,254,450 of JAAGVU020000044.1, read as the reverse complement.
AACTTTGATCAAGATGGTATTTAACACCCTCAGCAAGACAGTGTTCACATTTTATGAGCTTTTTATCCTTCCAGAGAAAATGCCATACTTGTTATAGTCATTTACAGACATGCATAGCAGAAAAACCTTGTCTCGTGTAAAATGTTGCAGTACATATTTAAGACGGATGCTTTTGAAGGCTAAGTTACTATGGAATTGACTGACAAGGTAGATTTCTGTTACAGGGCAAAAAAAGAAGGAAAAACAAACAAACAATCTGATGAATCTGCCATCTGTCAGTTTACAGTTCTGGCTGTCCTGGCATGGGGAATCTCCCAGCAAAGGCCTCCACTTCCTCTCGAATTTCTTTAATTTTCAATTGGTATTTCTCGGTTTGAGCCAGCGTGTCTTTGAACTCCTTCAGAGTTGCCTTGGGGTCCATTTCTTTTTGAATCTCCAGTGTCAACGCAATGCCTAAAAACAGGAGAGCACCAGGGTGACAGATCTCCTCTGTAAAGTGCAGAGAAATTAAGAAATACATCCAAGGTGTCAGTCTTGGTAAAATGCAAGTTTTCCTGACCTCTGTGGATGAATTCCGCCACTTTTCGGAAATCTTCTTCCATGAGTCCTCTGGAGGTGAGCGCCGGGGAGCCCAGTCTTAGTCCACTAGGTCGCAGTGCACTTTTATCACCTTGTGCGAAAGGTGGGAGGCATCACACAAACATTTGTCATTAAGGCAAGGAGATCCACAAGGATATTACAAGAGTAGTTCTGAAGTGGCTCCTAGCAGCATATGAGGGCCACAGCTTGGTACTATAGTCTAAAGCAGCGTTTTCCAACTCGGTCCACAGGGATCCACAGATGGTCCACGTTTTTGCTTGCTCCCAGCTCCCTGCCAGACAGTCCACGTTTTTGCAAAAACATGGACTGTCGGCGGGTCCCCAAGGACCGGATAGGGAAACACTGGTATAAAGAGTTAGTATTTTTGCTACCTGGGCAGGTGTTTTTGTTGCAGGCGACGGCACAGGCTTCTAGAACCTTCTCTGCCCTACCACCATCGGTGCCTTTGGGACGCAGGTCAAGCAAAATGAGGTGAGTGTCAGAGCCACCTGGACAAAGAAGAATATGAAGTCCTACCGTGAGATCTTGGTGTTCAAACTGTTGCTCATAATAGCACTCATTTCACAAAGTGACTGTAAAACATACTTGTGCAACGCTCTACAAGTATATAATTACAATTGTGTCCCACAGTAATAGACAACAAATGCTCCAAAAGACCTCTTCAGGCAAATATAGTATAACCCATATTTATATTTTTCATGAGGAATTCAGCTGTCTTCGACCATTTTAATCAGAACCCTGCTGACTAATGACCCAGACTTGAACCTGCAACATTTTTGCATATCATGACATCATTGCCGGGGCTGCTGTCTTTCCAGGAATATGAGTTTTACTCACCTGTGACTATTTTATAGCCCATCTCCACCAAGGCTTGTGCCATGGCCCTGCAGTTGGCAAGCACCTGCACCTGGTAGGCCTTGAACTCAGGAGTCAGTGCCTGTTTTAAGGCTACAGCGACACCTAGTGTTCAAAAATAACAATGAGCTCCATCCATAGGGAGACCAACATGGCCACTGACTTTAATCGCAAAGACTGCCAGTGGGGGGTGGCGGGCAACCCCTGACCTGCAATGGCATGGTTGTGTGGGCCTCCTTGAAGCCCGGGGAACACAGCTTGATTGATCAGGCTTTCCAGGTTGTAGAGAGTCTCTTTACCAGTTTTTGGGTCAACACTGCGTACCCCTGAAAACATGTTTGTGTAGGTCAATGCACAGAAGGATGCACCTTTGGGCCATTCACGCTGAAAGCACTACGTGCACACTAACCCTTCCGGTAGAAGATGATTCCAGCCCGGCATCCTCTCAGGGTCTTGTGGGTGGTGGTGGACACGACATCACTGTGCTCGAATGGAGATGGCACCACCCCTGCCACAACCAATCCACTAATGTGGGCCATGTCCGCCAGGAGGAATGCTCCATTCTCATTGGCTATCTTCTTTAATCGGGCGTAGTCCAGATTGCGAGAATAGCAGCTTGTTCCTTGAAACATTCACCACAAGGCAGAGGATGCAGGCTCGAATCAAACATTTTTCAGGATTACAATTCTGATATTTTTGTAAACTGCTCCAAGTAAAGTTAACCAAACACAGATGCCAACTAATCACAGAGGTAACAAAACACTGCTCACAGAAAGTATGACATTGAGTATGAATATACCATGAATATAACAGAGTGATTTTATGTACCAGCAATGATTAATTTAGGATGGAAGAGACGAGCATTCTCCTCAAGACGATCATAGTCTATGTAGCCCGTGTCTGGGTTTACCTAAAATAGGAAAAAGGTCTGTTCTTTGTATGTGTAACACATTTGTAAGTTCGCCATCTTTTATATTAAAGGTTATTGCTAAAACAACACAAATTACCATAGCAAGAGTTCAGCTATTAAAGAACTCTTTGAATTTAAACTATGCACGTGTGTGGCATACATATATACATATTACAGAAAATATACATATTACACATATATTGACCCGTTACCATAATATAATACATCAGCTTGTATACCTTATATGGCATTGATTCAAAGAAGATTGATGTTGCAGAGATTTTCTTCTTGTCGGTCATGAAGCCATGGGTCAGATGACCTCCATCTGGCAGGTCAAGACCCATAATCCTACCATGGGGCTCCACTAGGGCGGTGTACACAGCAAAGTTGGCAGGAGACCCTGAACAAGGAGAGCCGAGGAGTGGCATGACATGCTGAGATCTCTCACATGGTGAGGGAATTTGATTTCTGATGGGTGACTATTTGGAAAGCCATACCAGAATATGGCTGCACGTTGACTCCCCATTTGTCTGGGTCTAGGCCGTACACGTCCAAGGCCCGCTTCTGGCATAGTCTCTCCAGCTCATCCACAAACTCTGTGCCGCCATAGTACCTGAGGGTAGAGAAATGCCAGTCCTGTTGTAATATTATACACATATGGTTCTCAGTGCAGGTTTACCCTTGCTATGCTAATCCTGAGTAAAGGTGATGGTGGTGCATGGCTAAAAGAGTTAGGACTCTGTGCCTGTGATTAGCAGGTTCAAATCCCATGGAGTGATGTGGCCATTGGGCCCTTGGCAAGACCCTTAATCCCAATTACTCCAGGGACTGTTTGACCCTGCTTTCTCAGCTGCACGTCACTTTGGATAAAAGTGTCTGCTACATAATGTAAATGTGCTATTTGATAAAGGCAAACCTATTCATTATGCCTCCCATTAAACGTTAAATGCATTTATCTGACACGTTTATCCAAAGCAACTAACAACAGAAGCAAGGGTTACATTTATCTATTTATTTATTTAAAATGTGTGCTCCCCAGTGGTGGGCAGGGTTCTGCTAATCTGCTAACAGACAAATAGTATTTTACAGGTTCTGATTGACAGAGCTATAGAATGCTAAAGAGTGGAGACCCCCCTTCCTAGTTCTGGGTAAATGGCGCCATGTTTATCGTCCCCAAGCGGCTTCACTGAAGGCAAAATGTCAACATGGGGCATTTGCTAAATAGGATTTCTCCGACAAAAACATTTATATCTCGCAAACGGAATACCATAGAAAGAAATTTTCAATGCAGATTTATTCCGGAGATACTACAGAATCCAATAATACCCAACTGGGTAAGTCCTAAATATCCTCTGGTAATCTCTGTAGTCAGACATGGAGCTTGAGCATTAAACAGGTTAAAATTTTAGCTATTTATGTGTTTTTAAGGGTTTCATAGCAAAAATCAAACCGAGGCTAAATTCATATTTTTAAAAAGTTAGCGGTTAGCGATTATAGTTAGCTTTCACTGAATTTTTTTGTGATTTATTGGTTTGTATAATCGAGTTAACCTTTGGAGTTAGCAGATAAGCGGTTATCGGAATAAAATGATGGGTTAGCTGTGCCCACCACTGGTGCTCCCTGGGATTTGAACCAAAACCTTTGCAATAATTAGTATACTGCTGTACCTGTTGAGCTACAAGGACCTGAAGCACCTAGCCATCCATCTACTTTCCATAACTACTTATCAAAGACAGGGTGACGGTGAGCATGGAGCAGAGAACCAGGCAGCGATGCCAGACTAATGCAAAGAGAGAACTTGCAAACTCTGATAGCACGAGGCCACGGGGCTAACCACGTAGCCACCACGCCGGCACATATTACATAGGCACATTTTAAATGATATAAAAGTCAAGATTACATTTTAATTACACTTTTTTTTTTT
>JAAGVU020000044.1:16217090-16245576 GCA_011763525.2 Mormyrus iriodes | reverse complement strand
TATATTATTACCTTAATATAGATATACAAACATTTTCGTGAAGACAAAAAAGCATACATACCAATATATGTAACAACTTAACATGGAAAATATTCATATATAACAGGACCAAAGAATGTTGTACAAATACAACAGACACATGACTGTTGCTCCTTACACAATTCATCCGCAAATAATCTACTGCATAGCTGTAAAATTGCTAAGCCACTTATCTTGGCATTTGACAGATAGCTACAACTTCGCTAGCTAACACATGTAGCGAAGCTTGTAATAGAAAATATTACTTTTGATTGTTCTTTTGGGACAGGAAATGTTTTTATATGCGGCCCCTTACCTCCTTTAGGCATTTTATTTTTTTTACTATAACTACAGAATACAAAGTCAAAATACTCGTACAGCACACACCACTGTTTCTTCGATGAACCGAAAGGCTACAAAATTTAACATATGGCGTACTTTGCTAGGCACCTACGTATTCTCCTTACAAATACATGCAAAATAATTGGCAGTATGAATACATATATACATGAAACTACGTAGTAATGAACATGAAATTTATTAAGCGTACACAAATCTATCAAATAGACGGTGAAAGGTTTACATGGACAATGCTGACTTAAAGTCTGACATATATTGTTCAGGCGGTGTTTGGTTAACTAACCTGATGCAATACGCCAAAATTAATGGTAATACAACTGTTTTCTTTAAACACAAATAAACAACAAGATATATTTTAAATAACCAAATTAGTTGTTTAAAGTCGCGTTTTGTTATTTTTTTCATTTTTCCATACAAATTTAAACATATATTCCTTCTGGCGAATATCCGTATATTTCGTGAGACAAGAAGCGTAGGACCCCGCCGCTCACTGGGTGACGCCAATTATAGGGGACTAAAGTAAAGGCTAGCTAGCATCCAGACAGCTTCACGGCTTTCTTTGTGTTTAATGTTTTGATTTTTATTTAAATCAATGCCAAAGGTTAAAAGGAGCCGAAAACCCCCTCCAGATGGATGGGAACTGATCGAACCCACTTTGGACGAACTTGACCAGAAAATGAGAGAAGGTGAGTGCTAGAATCGCTCGCTTTATGTTAGCAATCTAGCTGATAAGCTACTGAGCGTATTGTTAAACATTCTGTAAAATCGAATCTTTCTTTTCATTTTAACTTAACAGCTGAAACTGAGCCACATGAAGGCAAGCGAAAAGTTGAGTCACTATGGCCAATATTCCGGCTCCATCACCAGCGAAGCCGTTATATCTTCGATTTGTTCTACAAACGGAAGGCCATAAGCAGAGGTTCGTCCAAACTACTGTTTGAATTTCAAGCATCTTAACGGTTATATATGTAGAGCTGATAATTCTGAATATTTTATTCAACAGAGTTGTACGAGTATTGCATTAAAGAAGGATACGCAGACAAGAATCTCATTGCGAAATGGAAGAAGCAGGGTTATGAGAATTTGTGTTGCCTGCGTTGCATTCAGACCCGAGACACCAACTTCGGAACAAATTGCATCTGCAGAGTTCCGAAAAGCAAACTTGAAGTGGTGAGTGTCGCAGTGTGTTCGTTAGTTCCTTGGATGTCTCTCTTAAATGAAACACTATCTCGGCGAACAACGTGTTAACTTGCGTGCCCAGGTTACACGCCGTGAGCTTTTCATGCTGATTGTATGAAAATGGTTTTGTAAAGCTGTCACTAAATGCCGCGTCATCTGTTTTGTGTTCTGCAGGGAAGGATTATCGAGTGCACCCACTGTGGATGCAGAGGATGTTCCGGTTGAATTTTGTACTTTTTGGAAAAACAGAACTCATGCATAATACACCTGCACGCTTTGGAGATGTCCTGACCATACACTCTACCATTCCGTATCTCTAGCTTACATTGAGATGGTCATAAAAGCATTTTAATCTCCATTTGAGTGTGGATGCTGTTAAACTCATTGCTGTATTCATTTCTGTGTGCTTTTTATTTTAAATAAAACTACTTCTATAAACATCAGAAGCAGAATTCACTTTATTGGTCAGGTACAACTGCATGTTCTAGGAATGTGCTTTGGCAATGTTGGTGCGTACATTCACAGACAACATATAAGAACAAAGCATAAATTAAGCAAAACATTAGAAATAAAGGAAAAAAATAGTGGACCGTGCAAGCTGTGCAATACACAAATAAGGACTGTAAGGGAACAGGTATTGATATATAGAGTATAAAAACAGGAAAATGTACTATGACCCATAGATGAAAAAGGATGTACAAGGTTGGGTGCAGAGTGATTAGGGGTGGCAGAGGCAGGGACTGTGTCAGGGGGGGTCAGGGGGCTTGTTGAGTTCAACTGCTGAAATGAAGAGGCTGTTTTCATGGCGTGTGGTTCTGGCCTTGAGATCCGAGTCTGTTGCCAAAGGGTTTATTTTCAAACAGTCCATGTCCAGGATGGGAGGGATCAGCCATGATCTTTCTTGACCGCATCAGGGTTCTGGATACGTGCTGGTCCTGAATGGATGGCAGGTTGCAGCCGAATCACCTTCTCTGCAGAGCGGAAGATATGCTGCAGTCTGTCCTTGTCCTTGGCAGTGGCAGCAATGTACCAGACAGTAATGGAGCTGGTGAGGATGGACTCGATGATGGCTGTGTAAAAGTGCACCATCATTGTCCTTGGCAGACTGAACTACTTCAGCTGCCATAGGAAGTACATCCTCTGTTGGGCTGTTTTGATGAGGTCTTCTGGGAGATGATGCCGCCCAGGAAATGGAAGGACTCCACTGTGTTGACTGGAGATTCATGAAGGGTTATGGGCGGGGGGAGTGGAACTGGGTTGCACTTGAAGTCCACTACCATCTCCACTGTCTTTAGTGTTGAGCTCCAGATAATTCTGGCTGTACTAGGTTACCAGATGGTGAATTTCCCTACTGTACATGGATTCATCCCCACCAGAGATGAGTCCAATGAGGGTGATGTCATCCACGGACTTCAGTATTTGACGGACTCATGACTGGAAGTGCAGCTGTTAGTGTACAGGGAGAACAGCAGGGGTGACAGGGCTCAGCCTTGAGGGGAACCAGTCCTTATGGTCAGTAGGCCAGTGGTGGGAGATGTGCTTTAAACATGTTTTTTTAAAAATTGGGAGGGGGATACATAAGTACATAATGTTTAGAGAAGCTTAATACTGGTGAAGTTGTGTATTAAGCCATGAAAATTTGTTCAGATAGGAGGGTCGTCATGACATCTGGGGAACAATGGCTTCCATATTACAATTGTATTAGTTTTATTGAATATGGCATCATGTACTGGACATAACCTCTTAAAAAGCCTTAAAATTTTAAATGACCCCCATGTATTATGTGTCCAAATTATCTGCAAATGAAATAATTGGAAGATAAATTAGTGGAATGAACAGGGGCTCTTCATGAACTTACTGTACTGTTAGTTCTGCTTGAAAGGTTTTTCAAATGATAAAAGGTAGGTTCCTCAGTACGATGAGAATCAACATAATGGGCATTAGGAGGTTGTCGAGTTTTAAATTTTATATTGATCTCAGAATAATTGTGATTTGGGGATTTAAATCTGTGATTTTGTGATTGTTACAATGAGGCTGTGAGTTATTCATCATAAATAGCTTAGAGTGCTTTTTCACAGAGGTGTGTGAAGGGTCTGCGTAAGTGGACCAGGATGTTTTCATTTCAAACCTACCATAATCAGGGTCAACTGGTCCTTAATAGCCTAGTAATGAATGTGGCAGGTTGAAAGCAGTGTGGGTTGATATGAAAACATTCCGGCAGAGGGTCCTCCAGGAACAGGATTGAAAACCACTGCTATAGAAGTACAAGGCTGGTTGAGATATGGGCTGAATCAAGTCTGAAAGTTCTGAGAAAATCCTTTGTGCCATACCAGTTAAAGTCACTTGCATTTGTAAATGTTTCCTCAAGAACAGCAGACACCAGGGGCCTGTTTCACAAAGCAGGATTCCCTGCGTAGCCAGATTACCTTAAATATGACAAGTTGTCTGGGATAAATGTTAGGTATAGTCCCTTTAAACTGGGGTACCTTAAATCCAACAAGTTATCTGGTTAAGCAAGGAGTCCTGCTTCGTGAAACCGGCCCCTGGTGATCACACAACCTCTCTTTCCTGGAAATCTTTGGTTATAGCACTATGTATATTAATGTGATTGGTTAGGGTAATACCCTCATATAGTGTATATGATGTATAGAGTATACAGGGATGGAGAATATTGAGGTTTTGAGAAGTCTTTTCCTGGTGAACATTTAATCATTGTGAACTCTTAGAAAATTGGCTATGGATGAATGAAGTCTTCCACAAGAGTAAAGAGACTTCGGATGAACAGATTATAATATTTAAGTTTTATTGGTCATGAATGTCACTTTGTACAGAACACGAATTTAAGAGGCTGTGACATGTGTCACTCACTACAAAGCGTGGCAGAAGAACAAGGGTCCTTCAATGGTACTTCCTCCACCGGTCATGTTCTAAAAGAGATTAACAACAGGGGAAAATGCATGTGAACAGGCTCCCGTGAGTAACTTTGGGGGTGTTTATATAAAGCCTAGGGCTAGACGATATGCCCTAAAAACAACGTTTGCAGAGATTTTCACAATATTAATATTTATCACAACATTCTAAAATTCATGTGTAAAAAACAGTCAAATATAACAGTTGATTTCTGACCAAAATTGTTTTACTAACAGTTATGGAGCGTGTGACAGGTATAAATGACAAATTACGCCAACAAAGACCCATACTTTGAAGGAATTTGTTTATAGTGTGTTATAACTGTTAATAATGCATGAATAGTGTTTTGGCTATATCACGATACGATATTCATATTGATGACGATATGAATGTTCATTTTCATGACATGGTATTTTAATCAATGAATCGCCCAACCTTAATAAAGCACCTAAAATGTTTTCATGAAGAGGAAAAAAATCCTCAAACAGATTAATAGATATACTGATCCATACAGCAAATATAGGTTTAAATTATATCCACAGTATAAAAAAACTGACTGAACTGAAGGGGGGACAGAAGGGGGAGAAAAGCATTTACTGCTGCACTCTGCAGCCCATCCGACCCCAAATGATATAAAGCCAACTTTAGATAGTGGTGAAGAAATGTTGCTTCTAAGGAAGTCAGATATTACTCACTGATGTGATCATATTCCCAGATGTAACTCAGCACCACATAACCAGTCAGAAGCATAGCGATGCCTCCAATGCCCCCTTTCTTGACATTGATGTACTTGTTGAAAAATCGGTCATGTCCTGAAAGTTTAAATACTCAGTTTAAAATACAATCATCGTTAATCTAGTTGGTTATTTTGGTACTAACATAAGTCGGTTTGCCGAGCAGTTACGGATTCGCCAAAGGGAGACCGACCTCGGCGAATGGCGGCGATGACGCCATTGGGGGTGAAGTCCCTGGTTCCAGCCCAGGACGGAAGCTCACTCAACTTCACATCCAGCAGCTTCTTCTCAGACAAGGGCACTGAAATTGTTACAAAAATATTTAACTGGCTGCCACAAAATTACCAACAAAACCTTTCATTAAGACGTCATATAAAAACAATTGTTAAAATTTTAGGCAGTTAACAATATATACGCACCACTCAGATTCAGTCAGACCTACCAATTTATCCCAACAATAAAGCCGATACAAATTCCATTCTTCTTAAGAAATGGAGTTAAATTTAAGCATTATTCAAATAATGTTGCAGCTGATGCACAATGCTCAGAAATATAACAGGCTGCTGAGACTAGGATTAGCATGCTATTAACTCAGTTTCACTTTGTACCATTTATCATTGCCTTAAATGATCAATCATTATTGTATTTTTACCTGGTACTTGTTAGGCCACACGTGTAGATTACTAAACTTAAGGCGGCACGTAAACAAAACGGTTGCCATTTTTGCAATGAGATGTGCCTAATCATAATGCTAGCTAGCTTCTTATTTTAATTATAACAAGAAATAACACGCCTTATGAAACTTTACAGTTTAACAATCACACCAAAATGTACCACGTTAACCAAGTAATGTCAAATGATTAAATAACAGATATCCACATATCCACCATTAAAATGAGACTTATTCCAAATCACATAAGCAAAAACAAAGTGAAACCAAATGAACTGATTGAATAAAGTATTAAAACAGAAGTTCAACAATCAAACAAACAAAAATACATGGGACCAAGTGGCTAATGTAGATGACAGTCTAATAAAAGGGTTAAATTCTGAGCAGCGTTTCTACTTTTTTTCTAAAAATGTTATTTGCTTGTATATTGTTATTGCAATTCTTTAACTTTTGGAGCAACAGGGTATCTTAAATATTTTATTCTTCAGGATTTAATTCCCCATTGTCCATAATCTCTTAAATCTCTATTTCTTTTTGCTGGGTCAGGATATAAGGAATTAAAATTTTCTCTTAGAAAATGTAATATTACATTTTTTGTCCAACAAATCCACAGTGTCAATAATTAACTTCTGCAGTTGTTTTTAATAGTTATTCCAAAAGTTTTTAAATAAGTGCAAAAATGCTGTAGGTATACTATGTAATACTTTGAACTAGCTAAAGTACAAATCAATGCTGTTACAGAAAATTAATGACTGGCTGTTAACAATTAGAACAGGTCCACTAATGCAAACAGCAACTGACATGACAATGTAAATGCAAAGAAAAAGCCAGGCCTAAAATACAATGTGTATTATTGCTTAGGACGCCAGGTAACAAACGCCTGACAGTAAAGACCTTGACTTGACTCAGAAATAAAATGGTCGCATTGGTCCCCCTAGACAACTCGTAATATCACATTTGCAGAAACACTTTTAGACAAAGTGCATACACTTAAATTTATTACAGGTCACTAATCCAAATTATGTATTTCAAAATGACGCCTGTTAAAATATATTAACGTAAAGATTTAAAATCAATCCTACCAGGTCTATCAGCCATCTTGCTCAGCGCTCATTCAGCTAGGCCACCGGGAATTCTGGGAACGGAATTACTCTTAAAGGATTATGGGAATGAGGTCAAAAGTGTATGGACAGAAAAATCTGCCATATTAGTAGGTGTAAAAAGGGCATTATTTAGTTTGATGTTTTATTGTGTCGGATGATTTTGACAGATGAAATTTATAAAACATAGAAGTCACAATACTTTGTCGTATGTGTTGAATTTGAACAATGGGGGCTGAATGATATAATTTACACGTAAAAAAAATCAGATTAAAGACCTAAGTATTACACACCAATTTGCGACACTGTCCACAATCAGCAGAGCCTGCGCTGAGTGTTCTGGCGCCCTAGGCTAGATTCTGCAGCATTAAATGGGGTACATTGCTTATATAATAATAAGCATTATTACCATTCGAAGCAACAGCCCCAAAATATATGTTCACATTCATTATAACTTCAGTGCAGATAAAATGGAGCAGAAAAGATAAAGTAACAAAAGATAAAAATGTAAATTAGAAAACATAAAACCAAAAGGAGTACATGTAAAAAACAAAAAGTATAACAAAAACGGGTTATTTGTATAATTTTAGCTATTTAAAGCTCTCATTATACCTGTTCAGAAGTTTTATGATGATTATCATTATAATTTTCATAAAATCGGCCAATGCGTCATATTAACATACGCATATGTATTGATGACGAGCGCGGGGGTTGCCGGGCTTGAGGAGGACCGGGCCTTTGCGGTGCAGTGTGGGATAGCGGAAGATTTGTCGAGCGATCCCGACTGAAAGAAATGGTGAGTGAGGAAGAGAAACAGGCAATCTCCTTTTAAATTGAACCCATGCTCTGTAAATATAAGCAAGCTGACGTAACGCTGGCTACAGTATATGACTTGTATTGTCGTTTTTAAGTCTTGACGGAAAAACAGGAGGGAATTAATCTTATAAATGAACTTCTTTGTTTGTAACATTATATATTTAGTCAGCTGAACTGAAGGAAGCTGCTTGTTTTGATGTTGTCGTGCCGCAGACTTGGAAAATGGAGGCAGTACTCTTAAACAAGGCCCCATTTTCAAATATAAAGCTAGAAAAAATACAGTAAACCCAACTTATTATGTTACCGGTATAATAATTACACAGATTTGTATGTACGTACGCCGGGCGTGCGACCCGTTTTGAGGAACCTAATGTCCGACATGCGTTCAATACCAATGTAACCAGATGGCAGTATAAGCTGCACAATCAAGTATTAAGAATAGTAACGTTGTAAATCAGTATGACAGTAACGCTAGCTTACGTAGTAAGGCCAAGTTAAAACGCGTGATTTAACAGATTAGTGGTTTTTGGAGCAATGTGGCGATAGAGGTATGTGGTTTAAAGGAAGTGTACGAAACAAATTCATATTAGGTGTTCACCTGATTAATTAGACATTGTTTAATTTTGTGTGCCTTTATGTGAAAATGCTTCGCCAATTAAGTTTTTATTTTTATGAAGTGCACACACAGGATTTTCATCTGAAGAGGAAAATTTTAAAATGCATCAATTGTCTTGCTCAAAGTGTACGCGTTTAAAAATGCTAACTTAGGTCGAAAATTAATTTGATAATCTATTATTGGCTAATTAATGAACCGTGGTATACTTAGATTTCGGCAAACAAAATAACCCGTTCAAGAAAAAAATGTCACTAAACATTAAGACTAGTTATTATTTGGAAAACTGATTGGTCTGCTGGTTGTAAACGCGAAGTAAAAAAAAAACCAAAAAAAACTACCAGCTCAAACGTAAACAAGTGCCGCGTTTCGGTATTGGAGGTTGCCGAAGGAAGAGACGGACAGACTGGATCCATGCGACCCTGACCAGAATAAGTGTATAGGAGAAACAGGACATCAAAAAGAGAAGATAAATCAGACAATCAGCGTCAGTGGGAGGCTTCATGTAATTATATGCTGAGAGGATTTTTAAAACGGGATAGTGGGCTTGTCGGTACTAGTACAGGGCAGCAATACAAGTATACAAGTTGTCCCAGTCCAGCATTTTACTTCAGAACAGTTTTATTCTGTAAATAATTTTACTAAGGTGATGCAGCTTTGGGATAAGCACAACAATCTGTACACCCCTCTGATTGAACGAGATTGAAACAAAACGTCTTTCAGTTGCGTATGGGCAGAAGTAACTTACTCAGTTTTCTGTTCTCTGTGTCATAGGATGTGTTTTTGATGATCCGGCGTCACAAGACGACCATTTTCACGGACGCCAAGGAGTCCACCACCGTATATGAGCTAAAACGTATTGTAGAGGGTATCCTCAAGAGGGCGCCAGAGGAGCAGAAACTCTTCAAGGTATGTGGGGGTGGGGGTGCTCGAGATTCACGGAGTTAGTGATATAGTCTTCTCTCATCATTATTTTTCTTTTTTTCCCTCCCTTTTTCTGGTTTAGGATGACCAGGTGCTGGATGACAATAAGACTCTAGGAGATTGCGGGTTCACCAACCAGACCGCTAGGCCCCAAGCTCCAGCCACTATCGGACTGGCTTTCCGTATCAGCGGTGAGTCTGTCTGTCATTGTCATACAGATATAGTTCTTTCAGTGATGCATGTCTGTCAGGAAGGAAGTAAGCCTTCTTTCCCCAAGCTTTCAAGTACCATTAAAACATACTGTGATCTGAAAGTGCTTTTTTTTCTTTACCCCCAGATGACATGTTCGAGCAGCTGCGCGTGGACCCCTTCTCCAGTCCTCCTGAGCTGCCCGATGTGATGAAGCCACAGGACTCTGGCAGCGCCGCCAACGAGCAGGCTGTGCAGTGAAGGCCGGGCGGCGTGGCCTGGGAGAGCGTGTGTCTGTGGGCAGTGCCAGGAGAGATTGCAGGGGAGCCAATAGATGTTTGTGTAAACCCCCCCCACCCACCCCCCCCGTACCCTCCCGCACGCAATAACATGCATACTACATGTTGTATTAACTATACACACCCGAGCCTCTCTCCAGTGAGCCCACCTTAGTACACACGACCATGCACACATGGATAGATTTAAAGTAGGTCCTATTTCTGATTGATATCAACTCAAACATGTCTGTCTGTGAGGTCACGCTGGGAGTGTGTGACGCAGTGCTCCCATAAATTAGTTCCTTTGTGCAGTTGAGTGGTATGTGTTCAATCTTGGGAGGAACTTGGCTGCAAAGAATGAAAACATTTTCTCCCCATCATTTCAGATTGCTCTTATGTTCTGTGTCAGCCTAATAATTGTTTATATTGTTTAGGATTGTATTAATTTTATAGGGGAATATTAAGGGTTGGGGTTTTGTGTTTTGTGGTGTCAGCTTTCCTAAAGAAAACATGCATGGGGAAAAAAATGAAAACAGAGAAAAACACTGGATGCTAGATAGATCCTTCATGTACAGTTGAGTAGGTTGTTGAAATGACCTTAGTCCAGAAAATGAGTTTTTCATGTTGAACGTGACATCTTTCTCTTTTGAAATGCCTTTTCTTGTTGAGTTGTCCCTCTGCTTGCTGTCCCTTCCTTGCAGTTCCGCTTCAGCTTGTCTTCATTTAGCCAGTGACTTAACCGTTAGTGTAACCTGAGCCCATCTAGAAGTACTCCCCCCCCCAAGTACAAAGTATGGGTGATGTCCCCCCACAAAGTCTGTTTGCAGTCTCATTGCCTGTTTTGTGCTGATACCAAAGGTGCAGTTAACACCAGTTCTGTTTAGTGTCTGACAAATTGTTTGGGGTAAGGAGATGGTGTAACAAGATTTTAATAACGTAAAGCACAGCTTGGTGTGCCGTTGGGACACAGTGTGTACCAAATTTTCTTTGTTGCACGTGTAATATTCAATAATATAATCGATATGACAGTCTTTTCTGGGCCCTGCAGTTGATATCAAATTGTTTCAGAACAATGACTGTAAGTTGAATAAAGACAAGTGCTTTTTCATTTGTTATTTTTTATCAATGACAATATTCCATGCAGCTTGGATTAAAAAAATCTGTGATATCATTTGTTCCATTTGTGCATGTCAAAAATCTTTTTGAGCAGTATTTAGCAGTACAGTTAATGCAGCTGTATGCATGGCTTATTTACAAAAATTCGGTCACTTTAGATGTGATTGTTGGTGACCGTTATAGATTACGTCAGTTATGACTCATACACGGTTTGATAACGTACTTTGCCAGAGTTCATGAATCATAAAGGGCACTAGATATTTACAAGGGCACGTATATGATGTACATTGTTTTACATTTCATTTTCATTAGACGTAGATTTCCCTGCTAATTGGGTAGGATTAAACAGGATTTTTAAGCTCACATTTGTTTAAAGTTGCCCCTCCAGATTCCGGAATTTGACATTCAGTTTCGGTCCATGGCGAATTGGCTGTGAATATTTTTGGACGACGCGTAAGCCAAAAATACAGAATACTGAAAATGATTCGGATGTAATAAAATCATACATAAATATTAGTGTTATTTAATATTTGTTCATATACATGCATACTATATATTTAATTTTAAAAGCAATTTTTGATTAAAAAAAAAAATGTGGGCTCTACGCATCTTGCCTTGGGTTCGCAGCACATCTTTGTCTCGGCAACGAGCGTCACTCGGGTCTCTGTGACCGCGAGATATCGCGTTTCTCGCAGTAAGTTTTAAACTTATCAGTGCCGTCAATTTTGCATGTTTAATAATAGACACAAGTATTATTCGCGAAGTTTCACATTCGCAGGGATCCACCGCCCGGTTTAGAATACCATTTGTTTCGGGACCTACCACGGACTCAGGATCGGAGATGCACCGCGAAGTTCCGTCTGCAGTCACTAGGTGGCGGTGGCCATTAAAGCGGCGTTGTATCTCCACCGAAAGCCTGCCGCTACGGGGGTCTATGGTACGAAAAAGTTAATCAAAAATACCAGTGCTTTTCGCTAACAAATGCCGCTCAAGGTAAGTTAAATGTAACAACTATTTTCAAGTACAGGGCATAAAAATTCACCGTCTTTGGCTAATGATTGAAAAACTGGAGGAGGGCTGAAAACGAGGTAAAACGCAATACAGATCCGTTAATGCGAATTGTGTTCGTTCCTTTAGACCGGTTCCGCAGTAGTTTAAGTATAATTAGTTAAATAAATGATAATATGTGCAAATTAATGTCAGTGCAGTCCCAGCAACACAGCGCTCGTTTATGAAACTGATATAATGATTACAGGGCTATTTGTGGTAAATTTCTGTGGATCAACACATTTTGAATTGTCGATTTTGCATTAAATCGTAATAATAATACGATCTAAGTGATTTTATCGACAAGAGCTATAAAGACGGTAGTTCGTTTGGTATGTGTCGGATTAAGCCTGCGTATATACAGATTAGTGGGTCGAGTTTCGGGGCCGCGCTGTGCATGTAGGACCATCTGAACCTGTGTCTTTTCAGCACTATGACATACAACATCGCCTGTGTGATCTCGGCCGGCCGGGCCATCCTGGAAATGATGCAGTTCGACTGGGAGCCGCTGTCGCACGGAGAGCTGGACCAGCGGCTGGATCAGGCTGTGGAGGAGATGCTGGAGGCCGATCTCATTGAGAGGGCGAAGACTCAGACTGTGCCGGTGTATTTTCAGCAGATTCAGCCCCCAGAAGTGACGCCGCACCCCCTGCAATCAGAAGCGGCTGAGCCGTCCGAGGAGCCTGAGCAAATGCAGTTGTCGAGTCCTATAGAAGAGGATAACGGCGCAGTACGGGTGTGTTTTAAACTCCCTATTTTTAAACTATGTGCCGGTTGTTTTGTTAAAAGGAGGAACTTTTGTGTATATGCTCTAGAGTAATGGTCGGACTGCCTCAGTACATCACAGATCTTCTCCGGAATTCGGACTCCGGCTACAGTAAGAGCCGGCTGACGGGCCGAGCGCGCCTCTCGCTGCCGCACACCGTGCTGCTGTCCCTCACCCTGCTGTCCCGGAGGCTCAGCTACCGCTCCGTGTCCGCGCGCTTCCGGCTCGAGAAGGGCAACATCCACCGCATCTTCTTCTCCTTCTGCGAGCGCGTGAACGCGCTCCGGGATCAGCAGATACGATGGCCGGCGGGTAAGCTCTACAGGTGACCGTCGCTGATATCCTGACACTCTCCATCAACGCCTTCGTTGATTATTGTCCCTTGTCTAATATTGATGCCTGTTCTTGTTCACTTTGTAAGAATATGTCTTAAGTGTAGCTTCTTGTTGTCTAAACCAGAGTTTCGATACCAGTCCACGGGGCACACTGGACATACCCACGTTTTTTTTTTTAACCCAGTTCCCGGAACACCTGACCCAAGCAAATCGGGAGCTCTAAATACCTTACAGGTGTGCTGGGAGCTGGGATGAACCAATAATGTGTATCTGTCCAGTGTGCTCTGAGGGCTGGTTTGGGAAACACTGGCGTAATTAATAAATTAATGCGCCTTGTGTCTCCCTGTCAAGGCCAAGAGGCAGAGAGGATTTTAGTGCCTTTGTCGGGTGCCTTGGAGGACATTGAGGGTGTAGAGAAGATGGAAGTTCCCAAGGTGTTCGGCATCCTGGGACACACTCGCATCCCCATACGGCTGCCGATCGGCAAGCAGGAGATTGGGGAAGGCTTGCTAGAGATGAAGAAGATGAAGAAGGAGGTGCATCCGGACTCATGGCTGAACCTGGAGCTGGTGTGTGATGGCCAGGGCCGCTTTCTGCACTGCAGGATCAGCAGGGGCTCCGATGGGGCTCGGGGCCAGGCCCTGAGGGAGCGCCTTCAGTTGGACCCGCATGCTGTGCCCCAGGGCGCCTTCCTAGTGGCCGGGCGGGGATACCCGCCCTCGGCCCGGATACTGACCCCGTACCCCGCAGCGGGCTGTGGCTCCCGAGAGGAAACCTACAATCGGACCCTGGCAGCTCACCTTGACATTTTGGACCGGGCCGTGGCTGAACTCAAAGCTCGCTTCCACCGCCTGCGCTATCTGGACATGGGGAATTTCGAGAGGGCGCGGGCTGTGGTGCTGACGGCGTGCATCCTGCACAACGTGTTCCTGGAGATGGGAGAGCGTGTGACTCCTGCACAGGTGGTGAGGGAGGAGTGGGACAGAGAGGAGGGAGAGGAGCACGAGGACGGGCTGAGGATGAGGGAGGCCATCGCAGACCTGCTATCCAGAAGGTCTCAAGTTGGGAGCAGCTGAAAAATTGTGAAGAACAGGAGCTGAGCACTGTCACCATGTAGAAGCTTTACCTGAAAGACACTGCCTGTTTCACACGACCCTGTCACAGAACACACAAGACTCAGATCTGCTGTAAAGTTTCTTTTTATTAAAAGCTCCATTGATAGCTTCTGCAGCCTGATTTTGAACTGTGCGCAAGAACTATTTACAATGTTAGCCTTTTTCAAATTTTTTCAAAATGCCTTGATGGCACAGTCTTGAATCACAGGTGTAGATTGACAGCCTGACATGTAAAATAGTACTTTTGGTTTCCACTCAAATCAACTGAAAATGTTTTTTCACCAACCCAACTTCTTTCTTTATTCCTTTTAAATTATTATTATTAATCCAAAAAAGAATCACGTTCATATAAATGCCCTCCCAGCAGTAGGTGATAACTGGAAAAAAATATACAGATTCCAGATTCTTCAAGATGATATATCAACAGAAATTGTAAACACCATTTAAATTTATAAATATACTGAATGTTTTTAAATTGTACAGTTTGGGCTATAAGCTAAAGTTTAGTACACAGGCCAAAAATAAATCTCTGGAAGTTGAAAATAATGCTCTCGTGAGGGGTGGGGCCTTCTTACTCTGCAACCGTTGCCCTGGACATGGCCACGGTTGGACGTGATTGGCTACCTGGCTTCCTTTGGCAACTGTAACCTGGTGTCCTCAGCCAAGCTCGATATTGCTCTGGCTAGATTATTAATGGCTTCTATCTTCCTCTCCTCTAGGGCCTTCTGTTGCATCCACAGGTTCATTTTCCTCTCCTGCAGTTCCAGATATAACTGCAGCACATCCTGGGAGGGTCGAGAGGACTGAGTGGCCATGGGTAGAGCAGGGGTGGGGAGGATGGGCGTGAAGCGCTTGGTGGCCAGAGAGGAGCCCAGTTTCTGCATGTGCAGCTTTGGCTTCCTGTTCACCTTTGTCTCCTCCCCGCTCCTGCCTAGGACGTCGTGCATGGCCGGGAAGAACTCCCAGTGCACACTCTGAGCACCCAGCCTCTTGGCCCGCTCCGCGTTCTTCCTGTACGTGGCCAGCATGTTCCTCCACTTGAGGTCACACTCGTAGGCCTTCACAGTGTTGCCAGGGTCACCGACCTCCCGGAGATTGGCCATCACCCTCTCGGCCACCGTCTCCCACAGCTTCTTCTTCTTACACACCGGCTGGTCGAACTCGGCATCCATGGAGAGTCGCGTGTGAACCAGCTCCCAGGTGGCCTGAAGGGTCCACACAAACTCTGAAACAGGGTGCAAATAAAGGTGGCAGAGTATAAATCAAGAAATGACAAGTGATCTAATGTCACAAAGTTATATTGTAACTAGTTTGTAAACTTTACTAAATATCATAAATACGAAAAGACTAATACAGGTAGCATGTTGAGATGCAATAACTTTCTTGTGGATAGTGTAATATGAATATTTACATCATGATTCAAATGTTCAAAAAGCCAAATAAAATATAGGAACCATTTATATAAAACACAAAACCAAAAGATGACATTTCTATAAAGCCCCTAAAGGGACAAGGTTGGAAAATATTACTATTAACAGTTTTTCGTTCGCTCGCAATTAGAATACATTATATTTATTGTTATTGTACGTGTACAACGAAATTCTGTGTGGTTCGTTGTATATGTATTTGCGTAAGATATTCGTGCCATATGCATACTACACATTTACAGTTTTTACTTTAAGCACATCTGACAAGTTAGTTCAAAGCGGCCGCAATTTTTTTAATGACTGCAAATAAACTACTTAAAATTGCACATCTGTTTCATTAAGTGGTAAATATAATAATATAAACATTTAGTGGAAACGGTAATGTTTGTATTTGGGTATACATCTTTATAATAGTTAAATTAAGAGTAACAATCCTCCATGTGAACAATACTCTTGCACAATCGCCGTTTAATGCGTTTCCTTTTGCGTGCACAACTTACCTCCTTTTGATTTATCATAATCCAAAACTGCAGCCACCTTTGGTTTGTCGTTATTGTTTTCAGTACTTTCACTTGTCGTGGTTTCAACACTTGCCATAGTGCGATGCAGATGACAGGCAATAGGGAGCGATTTGCTGTGGATTTAAACAACACTCGCGTTGCACCGCTGTTTTTTTTTTCTCGACATCAACTAAACCGATGATTATAACAACCTTGGGCCCACTAAGCGTGTTTTGAACGGAAGTAAAGATGTGGCGCCCCGCGGATTGTGGTAAATGTAGTTTTTTAAAGTCACGATATCATGAAACGGACAGCAGAGTTTACAAAACCGCAGATCCAGTACACTGTGAGGAAAATCCGCATGATTGTGAAAAATTCACGGACATGTAGAGAAAAAACTGTTCATTTTCGAGTGGCTTTTCGGCAGGCAACTTAGGGACGATCCACCAGTGAGACCACGAGTCCCAGAGAGCAAATATAATACCCGCCTTTCCGTCCCTCCCTCTCCGGCCGCCGCCTTCCTGTTTGTTATTTTGCTGAAATGGCGTTAGCTGCTAGCTAAGAAGATTTCGTTTGGGTTGTTAAAATACAGGCGGTAGGTACAGGCACACTGCAGGGGCATAAAAATATAATGACTGGTTGGTTGAAGACTAAGCAGGTAAAGGAGGGGAACTGTTATCCGTGTCCGGTGTTGCGGTTTATTCGCTCGGCCTAATCACTTGAACAGGCTTATTCCAGAGAGACGAAGTGGGGTTATTGAACTACAACTCCATATGTCACCGCTAATGGCACGTCAGACGTAAAGCGTTCTTTTAAGGCATGCTGGGTAGTATAGTTTTATGTCGATATTACCGCCCCCCTTATTTGACTCTTTTTCCTGGTTTTTATAAATCCCGTTCACATTGAGAGGTGTTAGAACCGATTAACTTTGACCAGAGTAGTTGTGAGGTGGTTTAAAGGGTGAAAAATGCAGGTGACAAGTTAAAAAAAAATTCTTTAAATTTTTGGGATGTTTAACACACCGTTTGTGCCACTTTTTTCCAATCCCAACTTTCCTCTCCCCTTAGATATAGTTAAGGAGTACTCCAAAGATTGCTAATTGGAAGCCTTATGGAAATGCTTCCACTGCATCACCATGGAAAACACAAAAGCAGCCGTTAGCTGTGGAGGGACGACGGCCGGTGTACCGGAGTCCTCGCTGTCCTGGTGCCTGTTGCAGTTACAGAGAACAGACAATCCCACCAAGGCAACAGCTGGGGGTGGACAAGGCAGAGAAGACGAGAGGAAGGAGGATGCGAGGAAGGCCCGGGCAGGGCTGTGGCGGGCACTGGTTGCAATCCGGACACAACACATCAAGGGGGGCAGCTCAAGCATCATAAGGTTCAGAGCTCGTAGTGGACTACCTCTTCTCCTGAAGCTCCTCCAGCAGCCAGCATGCGACAGGAAGACCCTGGACCTGACACTCAGCATCCTGGCCAACTGCTGCACAGAGAGTGAGACACGCACAGAGGTGAGTAACCCTCCTCGCTAGAGAGTGTCTTTAATTGGAGGTGATATGTGGCTTAGTGGGTTAGTACACTGCTTGTGATCAAAAGTTTTCCTGTTCAAATCCCATGATCGGCAGAGTGGTTTCATCGTTGGGTGCTTGAGCAAGATCCATAACTCCAATTGCTCCAGAGATTGTGTTGACCCTGCTTTTTCAAAAATGTATGTTGATTTGGATGAAGGCATCTGCTAAATAAATAAAATGTAAAATGTAATGCCCCATGGCCCAGAATTGTTGACCCCTGGCTTGAACGGAATAGCATAAACTGGGGTAAAAGAGAGGTTTTGAAAAGCTCTAGATGGAGGTGGTATGTAAAAATTCTAAACTTTTGCTTTCTTCTCTGTCTAGGTGCGGAAATTGGGAGGGATAACAGTGATTGGTGAGTAGAATGGCACAGATCTGCCTATAATCCATGTCTCCGTGAGGAGTTACTAATGGTAAAGCTTGTGTTTTCTGTTCACAGTGGAGATCCTGAAGAATGTCTCTGTAGTAACAGTGCAGAACCGAGCCGCACGGGCCTTGGGAAACCTGGCTATTGCCTCGGAGAACTCGGCGCTGATCCACTCTGCAGGTAGGTCCAAGGGATGCAGTACTCTGCTGACCGATCAGGGTTGGGGAGCAGGTTGTGTTATGTGGTTTGCAATTGGGGTGTGTATGTGGGGTTACAAAGCAAGTCCCTGTGTGTTTCAAGACTGAATAAATGCCCCCTTTTCAAATTTCAGGTGGTGTCCCACCCCTTATCCTTTGCCTCGCCATCTCCCCTCGTGCCTCAAGTTCCCCCACCCTTACATCGGTACCTGCTGGCCCAGTGTTGGAGTGTGCCCAGTCTGCTGCCCGTGCCCTCCAGTATCTCTCCGACACCCCCTTGAATCGACTGTCCTTGCTGTCCAAGGGTGCTCTTCCCGCTCTAGTCCTGCTTATTGCCCCCGAGTACCCACCTGGCTTGAGGCGAGCCTCCCTGCGCGCTCTGAACGAGCTGACGAGGGGGTGTGGAGCAGAATGTGCACGGGAAGTAGTCCGGTCAGGAGCGCTGGTCCAGCTAGCAGCTCTGGTCATGGAAGAGGCTGATCGGCCCTCAGAAGAAGTTGGCCTGAAGATTTTGGCTAACCTGTGCTCCCAGGGCTGCCTCCGACCACTTGTGGGGTCTCTGGGGGTAATTCCAAAATTTGTTGAGGAGGCGAAGGGCGACACTCCAAAATCCGCCCTCTTCTTCCGAGCCCTCTGCTTGTGCTGCAAGGAGGCTGTGAACAGGGTCAAGGTGAAGGAGAGTGGTGGATTGGAAGTTTTGATTGGCTCACTGTCTGTCAGTCAGAGCCACCCATTTTCCCGAATGGCTATTTTGGCCTTTGTTGACTTTGTCTACGATGAGGCAGTGATGGAGCAGCTCCAGGGACAGGGGCTGGTTCCACTGCTGGTAGCCAGATTGGTTGCTGCAGCCAAAGGCGAAGGCCCAGTTTCCGGAGAGGCAGATACATCCACTGCCTCTTCCTCCGAACTGATGTCTACTTCCTGCTTTGATTCCTTTGATTTCCCACCACCGGAAGCAAACCGGAAGGATGATGGAGGGAAGGAGCACGGACAGGAGTCCTCCAGTTTTCTTAGTCTGAGGTAAGTAAGTGTGCTGTGGAATAGTTCGGAAAGTTTGAGCGTTTGTGTGTGTGCACACACGCATGTGACTGCAAAGTGGATTCAACAAAGTGCGGTCAGATAAAGGAGAAGAGAGAATGATCAGATCCTTGACAAAGAAAAGAAGCACCTAATAGGAATGTTTTTGGAATTTTACATGACCAAAGGCTTTAACACACGAAATACAAATAAACCACAATACCTGCTTGCATATCTTAATTGTAGTGTCTAAGGTAGGGGTGATGCATGAAGCAAGAAACTTGTTGCATATTATATTTTGGGATCCTGAATACCATTCCCGCTCTGTTTCTCTAGGTCTTGGCTGCTGTCTGAAGGGCTGATCTCCTGTGAGGGGGAGCTCCTGTCTCCCACAGCGAGTGGGGCTGTTGAGGGAGAGCTTGGCACTTGTCCTACGACCGCTTTGTCTGATAGACTCTCTCTTCTTTCTGGCCCCTCCTCTTCGACTGCACCTGCTCCCGCACCCTCGCCGACGGCTGGCAAGAGCCCCTGCGGCTCTCGTAACCTGCCTCCTGTGTCTACCTCTACCCCCAAACCTCACCATGCCACCTCTTCCAACTTCCACCTGCACAGACTTACACCTCCATCTCCATCCAAACCTCCTTCACAGAAGTCTGCACCCCCGTCTCCTTCTAAAGCTCGCTCGCCTAATAGCAAACGACCTGGCCCGCATATCTCTGCTCCCACCTGTACTCTTCCTCCGGAAACCCCTCCCTCGCTGATGCAGGCCCCTGCCTACCAGCATCCCTACCACCCCGAGCCGTGGACAGCCGAGTCACCAGTCCTGCTCCTGCTGTCCCGCTTTTCCCAGTCTGTGGACCCCAGTTCGGCTTTGGGGAACGCGGCTGCCATATCAGGCCTCCTGTACTACCTCACGCAACACAGGGAGCCCAGCAGCCGGTGCTTCCGTGTCCTCTGCCGCTTGAGCTGTAACCCCAACTGCCTGGAGAGCCTGGTCAGGACTGGGGCTGTGGCCTTCATCTGGCTCCGCCTGTGTCTGGGACAGGGGGCCGGGGACAGGCAGACGGGGAGGGTGAAGACCAAAGTGCGGCAGTTAGGTGAGTTGTCATCCAGGCATGAAGAGCTGAGTCTGGGTGGGGGCTGGGAAATGGAGGTTCTTTCTGTTTTGTATGAACCATTTCGTACAAGAAACCATCCAGTGATCTTATTGTTGCTTATCCTGATAAGGGTCATAGTCTGTTTCGGGGAGCATAGGGCACAAGGATGGGGTACACCCAGGATGGGATGCCAGTCCATGGCAGGGCACATACAGCTCTGGAAAAAATTGAGACCACAGCAAAATTTTTGGTTTCACGCATTTCCCAATTCATGGGTATGTGTCTGTGTAAAAAGATGCATAATTTTTTTTTTTTTTTGCAAATTCCAGCCTGGCTCTTCCCTGCTTCTCATTAATGACAGGTTTCTGCCTTGCTTTATGGGACTGCAGTCCGGCTTCTAGGAGCCTGTTATGAACTGTTCTAACAGTGCACTTCACACCTGCACTTAATGTTTCCCATTCTTTTTGAAGGTCACTTGAAATCATCCTCTGATTCATGAGGCACTGTTGGATAAGTTGATGGTCATCTTTGGTATTAGAAAGTGGCTTCTGCCCTCTGCCTGGTTAGTTTTTGGTCATTTCCAGTGTCTCCTGTTACACTTGTGTACTTCAGTGAAATCTTGAGCCTGAAAGCAGCCTGCTGCTCAGTGGCGCCTTCTGCCAACAGAGCCAGGATTAAACCAGGATTTAACACTGCAGATTCTTGGAGTGGTCTTAATTTTTTACAGAACTGTATATTCACAAACACACAGTCATACACTCTATCTGCATGTCCCAAGTGACAGAGAGAATATGTAAGTTCCAACCCTTAACCCTGGAGGTATGAGGCAACAGTGATGCCTACTGAGCTGCCCATACAAAATATTTTGGTGGTAGTGTGATGATACCTGAGGGTACAGACATGAGAGCTCACGAGAGCTCGTGGTAGCTGTGAGGCTAGGTGACATCACAAAGCAGTGCATGCTGGGTCTGTTGGAAAGGGAGCCAGTGGTTGACTCTGAGACACGGCAGTGTGTTCTGTGTGAGCAGCAGCTGCAAGGATGTCCGTGTAACACGTGTTCCCTTTTCCGGCTGGCTGGTTCCAGGCATGATGGTAATGAACAACCTGCGCATCCAGAGTGAGTCCAGCTTTGGCTCAGGAGTGCTGAGCCACATCATGCTGTCTGGTTCCGATGTGGACCGTCTGCACTGCGCTCTGTCCCTACCGCTCATAAACAGGTCAGTTGGTCAACCGCCCAGTCAGAGGTCGATCGATGTTAAATTCTGGAAAGCTTATAATTGCCAGTTTTTTTACCTTGAAGCATCGTCAGCAGTTTTTCAGGTCATTTTCTAAAGTTTGTTCGCCTGAAGTTTTTCTGATGAAGTCTGTCTATTATTTGCCATGTTCAGGTTTGTTATTCTTTCTTCCAGCAATAAACCATTTCTGAAGAAGCTGCTGTTGGATAGCGGGGGTCTGCAGCTGGCAGTCGAAGCCCTTTGTTGCCAAGGTGATGCTGATGACTGTGTCCTCGGGAGGTGGGCGTCCCTCTCCAGCTGGCTCCAGCCGCCCCACCCGGCGTCTCCCGCCCGCCTACAGTTGCTCTACTTATCCCTACTTGTCGAATGCCTGTCGAACCTGTCTGCACCCCCAGCTGTGGAGTTAAGCATTGTGGTGGAGTCAGGGCCAGGAAGTGGGCGAGAGCTCTGGGGTGACGTGCCCCCTCCCCTTAAAAAGCAGTGCTTTGCCCCCATGTGCCCGTACCTTGATTCCAACTTCGATCTCGTCTTTGTGCTGGATGACAGCACCCAGGTTCCGGCGAACATGGAAGCAGTGTCAGGGGCCGATGATGGAGAGGCAGGTTCGGAGTATTTCAGGGCGCTGCTCAGGGGAGGATTCTGGGAAGGGGGGCGGAGTCCCGGGGAGGGCATTCCGATACGGGACGTCACACCTCGAATGCTTCTGCCTGTTTTGCACTATTTACACGGCTGTTCTATGAGCAGCAGGAGGGAGGAGATGGAAGAGACGGGGAATAAGAAGAGAATTGGGGGCCACTGTTGCATTTTGGGGTCTCTGAATGCAGATGGGCTCGGGGAGGAGGAAGTGGGGTCAGATGGGTCCACCGCCCTCCGGAAAACCCCCTTAACAGAGGCCATGAGGGGAGCCAATATGTTTCTAGTGTCAGGGCTGCAGAGGGAGTTGGAGGACTTGGGCATGTCCCTGATTTTGGCCTCTGCTGCCTCGCAGCCCGGATCCATGGCTCAGCTGAGACCCCAGCCCCCGGACAACACTGAGCAAAAGCCAAATCCTAAAACTCAGGGCAGCTTTGAGCGGAAATCGGGGAAGGGGTCTGCAGAGGATGGTGGGGTGGGATCGCTATCAAGAGAGAAACCGGCATGCTTGAAAGCCAGGCTTTTTAAAGTGCCACTAGAACCCAGGACCAAGTCTGAGGTGATGCAAACCTGCGACGTGCAATCTGGTAGCCAGCGCCAGAGAAGACCAGGCATGTTCATGAGAACTGGCTGCGACAGAGGACCTGAGAGAGAACCAGACTTAAGGCGCCTCCTGAAACCCAACCAGGCGCTCCGGATGGAATGTGGGCCTGAAGCTCCTTGCATAACCAGTGACCTTTCCCAGCTCAAATTCACTCTAAGTTCTTGGTTGGATTCTGAGTTAATCTTAGAATCTGAACAGAAGATGGGGGACATTGTCAGCCGGGCGGTAGACGAAGACTCATCAAACCTCAAACTACGGTCGGCATCTCTCTGGACATTAGGAAGCAAGATGAGCACAAGATCTGAGTACAGTCTGGAGAGTTGGGGTTCTGCTTTGCTTTGTAGCCGGGACCAAAAGAAAAGCAGCCAATCGGAATCAACGTCCCAGTTTCACTTCCTGTCTGACTGGAGCTTAGGCTCAGATTTAGAGGAGGCATATGATGAAAAGTACTGCTCGACTGTCAACCTCTTGACTCCGTGCTCTTGTGCCATGTCGGACGCTAAATTAGATGGGGTGCGTCACGCTGTGTTAGGCCAGGACTGTCCAATCCATTCCACGGTGAAGCCCAAATTCCAAAAAGCAGGCTGCAGCGAGACACAAGGGTCCAAGCCTGAGGACATTTTGGAAGCGGGAGCCCTGAGCCCACAGGCTGACGCGGTGCCCGAATCCGAAAGTGACAGCTGGCCCCTAGTGGCCCGTCTACCGCTGCTCTACCGCTTCTCCCAGCTCCACGGCTATGCGCGGCTGGCCCAGGCGTGCCTCTTGGTCCTATTGTGGCCACGGGGCGCCATGGTGCGCCCCCCCACCTCCCTTGTTGCTGACTGCCTTTGGCAGCTCGCAGAGCAGGAGCACGGGGCCAAGGCGTTGACCCGAGACCTCATGCTGCTCGCTGCCCAGACGCTGAGCTGAGAATCGTGATCCTGAGATTCCACGCGACCATTAAGGGTCTCCAGCCTGCTCCATACCATAACCGTGCGTAACCGTGATAACATGTAAATCCATAGTGGAGTCCCATACATGGACCAATCGCTAGCTGAGGTAGTGTGATATCATAGTGTACAATCAGTATACTGAATTTCTGTATACGTTTTTTTTTTTTTTTTTGTTTTGTATAATTCTTGGTAGTAAAAATACAGTTCATGAAATGGTAATAAGATGGGATAAAATAATGCACAGGACTTAACTTTTGTTTTTGCTTCTTTATTTTGTGCAGCAAGTGTGAATTCCCTAAATGTAAATTGACCGTTGGGAGCCACGGTGATGTTTATAATGGTTTGTAATATAAATACTGTACTGTTTACATGGAAAGAAGGCAGCGATGGGAAAGATCTCTGCCATTGTCATATTAAGCTCAATAAAAGACCGTTAGCACTATGACGCCACCCAGATGCTGTGCAAATTTTGTGAAATCGCGTTAAACATCTCGGACTGCATTTTAGGAAGACCTCTTTTTTTTTTTTTTTTCTGTTTTACAAGCCAGGTTTGAAAAGCTGAAATTGCCTAAAATTATCTTCACTGTAATGTGAATTATTTTCACTGTAACTTCTATATGTGTAATCATGTTGATTTTTTTTATTTATTTAAATTGAGAAAGCTGTTGGCTGAGGAGGGGAAAAAAAGAACAAAAACAGACTTTGAATAACTATTTAATTTTAAAAATGAAAGGTCACATCTGATATCTGGATCAGTTGGCCCCAGGGAAGCATGTATTGCCAGTATATACTTGATGCATGATGAACTTGTGGCCGCCACCAGGTGGCACTGTGCTCAGTGATGGAGTCCCTCGTAGCCAGTTGGGAGGGGGTTGGTGTGGGAGTTATGAAAAAGCGTGTGGTTCCCATCTCCCCAGGGAAAAGGCTGCATTGGAGGAAAAAAAAAGAATGCTGAAATTATGCTCAAATAGTCTGGTTTTCACAAAAAAATGCACATACTAAAATTATGTATAAGGCACTGTTAAAAGTGTGATCACACTGTTGCCCTATGCTGTCACCTTGGTGCGGATGCGCAGGTGCTGGTATGGTTTGAACCGGGGTGGATCGTGGGAGTGGTGCTGCAGCTTCATCCAGGCATTGGCCATGCACACGCCCACACCGGGCAGTGCCAGCACGTAGCTCAGGATCTTCCATGTACGTGCTGCAGGGCCAGAAGGTTTGGATCTGGGCAAGTGGCCCCAAGCAGCACGAGGTAACGGACTGGGGGGTAAGGGGTTAATGCAGGCTGACAGAATGAGACATGGCCGAGCGACAGGGGAGGTGCCAAGGGGCTGTGGACAGGGCGCCGGGTTTTCACATGCTCCAGTTAATGATGCACCTAGACCGGCATCAACAGGATGAAGCAGTGCAGCAAGACAGATGGGTACATGGGGTGGGGGGGCAGCAGAAGGCACGGGAGACAGAAATACCTCCACCCTCATGACCCCCGTGACCTCCAGCTGCTGTGGAGGCAAAAGCTCTCCGAAGAAGGGTCGCAGTGGAGACCAGCGCCATTATCCTGTATCACACACATGGGAACAGCAACAGTCTGACATCTCAGTATCGTTTTAGCTTATACAGCCCCGGAAAAAAAATGAGACCACTCCGTATTTAAAATATTTTTAAATTCTGGTTTAATCTGGATTCTGCTGGTAGAAGGCCACGTGGCAAGCTGCTTCCAGGCAGTACACAAGAACAAGATGAAGCAGGAGACACTAGGAACGACCAGAAACAAGCCAGGTAGTTTATCATGAATCTGAGGATGACATCAAGTGACCTTCAAAAAGAATGAGAAACATTAAGTGGTGTGAAGCAGAGGTGGAAAGTTCAGGTCCAGAAAGTAAAAATCCATACCAAGATTTTGTTTCAGCCACCTAGTTGAGTATTTTGTGACTGTGACTCTGTATACTCACCTGGTTGGCTGAAACAAAATCTTGATCTGGATTTTTACATTCTGGACCTGAAATGTTCATCTCGGTTGTTAAGTACACTGCTAGGATAGTTTGTAACAGGCTCCTAGAAGCAGGACTGAAATCCAATAAAGCAAGGAAGAAGCCCTTCATTAATGAGAAACAGAGAAAAGCCAGGCTGGAGTTTGGGATAAAAAAATAATAAAAATCGAGACCACCGCACATTTTATCGTTTCACTCATTCCTCAATTTATGGGTGTGCGTCTGTGAATAATATAGATTACCTCTTAAAAACAGAGGTGCCGCAGCCATCTCTGCATATTAGTGACAGTCGCAGTCCTGCATGTGGTTTCACTGTAACTACCATGTTAACCCTGTGTCTGCCACAAAGCATAAAGCCCTGCATGCACCGTTTCTATGTTGTACCTTCTGCGCAACACTAGAGAAGCTGCAAAAACAAAACAGTGTCACCTAACACGTGCAGTCTCACGCCAGTTTCACACTGCAATTCGAATCACGCCACCCGTTTCCTTCTCTCTGATCTGTTGTTTTATTCATGATGCGTCGCTTTAACACATTTCATACTGGAGAAATACCTAGATTTGTAACCTGTTTTTTTTAACTGCCAACTGAATAACCCCGAGGTACTATAAGTGGAGGTCTAGTTTATTTGAGTCATGGCTGCAGAAATCATCTGCAATCAGGTGACCAAGGACTTTTGCCGTTTTCAAGGGGAAGTGTACAAATACACCACAAAAAACAGCTATTACTTTCAGAGACTGAGTGATCAAGAACCTTTTCATGAACTTTAAGACCCTTCTAAATAACTGTTAAATAGACGTTTTTGCTAAATCATATCATATTATAGTATTTTGTCAATACATGGTTGCAGAGATAAAGTGTAAACACGGCCAGTTTTATAGTGACATTCAATCAGCAAACAAGTAAATAAAGGTCACAGATCTTAGTCCAAATGTTGTTTTTACTACCATTTACGGCAAAAAGGCGTTTGTTCATACCTTTCTTTCGCGTTCCCTGCTTTATGTCTGCTTGTCCTTCAGGCCGTGTGTCCTTCTACCTCCGGACTGAACCCTGTCGCTCCACCCCAGCGCACTCTGTCCGTCTGCCAAGAATCTTCAAGTTTATATTTGGCAGTGTGAACGCACTGCATTAAAGGCAGAGTGGACGAACATGCATACGTATGTGCCATACTTCAGTAGACCGTCATTGCGTCCATGCGTGTATACGCACCTGCAAATGGCTGGATTCATAACACATGACCTAAGTAAATGTTCATAAGTAAACCTTTAATAATGCTAGCAGTTTTCTCAAACAACTTGGTGAAATTAGATTGTATGGGCTTTTGTAGTTAGTTTAGATTAACAGCATTTCGTTGTTTATTCATAGTAACATTCCGACAGCGAGGGAAGTACGGCGGAAAGCCACGCGCCTGGCTCCGTGCGCTCCGTCGACAACATCGCTCCACCCGCACAGCTCCACGTGCCAGCCGCTGCGTCGCTCCCTGCTGTAATACGCAGGCGCGGACCGTCTGTCACGCCCCCTTTTCGCACGTGTAGCATAGTTAAATTGAGTTACAGAAAGCCGTGGCTTTTGTCCGCGTAGAACCAGCTGGAGAGTTAACTGCGTTAGGGGACTTTCTGAATATTTTGCTAAATGAGTGACTCGGAGCAGCAACAGGTAAGCATTCCCTTGTTCTCGGGATAACTCTTTTAATATCGGTTGTTTCACCGGAAAAAATGGGGAAAGTGTCCTGTTTATTGATTTTATCAATTTTGTTTTTTTTCGTAAATTTACACTTTAAGGATCGTGATGATGATGCATAATTTCAATATTGGTTGGTTAAAACTGAGAATACGATAAATTTTTGAATGACTATGGCCTTTCGTTTGCGCAGAGGCGCACCCAAAGTGCCTAATCAAATGACAGCTGTGGGATTAATCTCGACGTTGTATCGCGTTAGGTCTTTCTAGAGGTGCGGCGTTTACCGTGACGCAGGTTTCATGGTGTCCGAGAGTCATTTGGACGTTGAACTTTTGTTTTTTGTAATCGTACAGGAATCTGAAGCTTTTGCGTCAACCACCCACTGTCAAGGTGACAGAGAAAGTGGTAGTGAGGCAGAAGATGATAGAGGGATGGAGGAGTGCACTCTCCTGGAGGAGATGGGAGAGGAAGATGAAGAGATAGACCTGTATAATGAGGAAACCTTTGGCCTTGGTATGTATGTTCCATAAAGTGAAGGGATTCCAATGTTGTCGGTAAAACTTTGTGTTCATTCAGTGACTTGGGAAGTGTGTTCAGTGGTGGGAGGTGCTGTTACTTGCTTCTTCAGTTCTGCTGTAGTGTCTGGTGCTGATTGTGGCTCTTTGGATATGCAGTGGTGGTATTTCAAGTTACAGGAGACAACCGCTTGATTCTTTATCATTTCCCCCACACCCTGCATCGAGATCTTGAAGTGAGACCAGATGGAGACCCCTCTGACATCCTGGTCTTCTGTGGAGATGAGTCTCCTGGACCTCCATCGCCGCCACCGTGTACTCCCAACACCCCAGCCCCCCTGACCCAGGGCCACCCAGTCTTGAACGGAAGGCAGAGGGAGAGACGGATGCTGAGGAGGGGGGAGGTGTTTGAGGACCCAGCGATAATGAGAACTGTGAAGAGCAGGCCAAGCCTCAAGGTGAGGAAGTAGGCTAGGGCAGTGTTTCCAAATCTGGTCCTCAGGGACATACAGCCGGTCCATGTTTTTCCTCCCTCCCAGCTCCCAGTAAAA
>JAAGVU020000044.1:16189197-16214652 GCA_011763525.2 Mormyrus iriodes | reverse complement strand
CCCCTTAGGTTTCCTGGTCATGTGACCCAGCTTCACCCCCAGCATCGCAGGCTGCTGAGCCATCGGCACCAGCGGTCGCACAGGTACCTGCTTATCCTTCCATCTGTAGGCTGTGGGGCTGTTTAGTAACTCTACCTAATGTGCTTGAGAAACTAAGCAAATGCACGGTGTTAAACTTCTCTGACCTCGTAGGGGTGAGAACTTGGACCCTAATGGTCAGCTGATGTCAATGAAGGAGAAGGAATGGATTATTAAATTGCAGATGATTCAGCTTCAGAGCGAGAACCCCCATTTGGATGACTACTATTACCAGGTCTCATGGCTTTGCCTCGGTTTCACATGCTCTTGAGGTTTTTAAACCATTGTCTCAGAATTATTGGCACTATGACAGTAAAAATTGGCCAAATACCAACTGCAAAATAACTGAAGCAGTTTAATGAAGTAGTATTGTCTGTATTGGGTCAGAACTGTTGGGTAAGCTGTGCCTCTTGATAGGAGTATTACCGGCGTCTGGAGGCCAAGATGGCTGAGGAGGAGATGCTGGGTGAGCGGAGCAAGAGAGAACCCCCCAAACTCACGACTCCTTACGTCACCAAGACTGAGTCGTACACTCCTGGTTAGTTTCTGTCACTTCCTCCCACTGTTCCAGCATTTGGCTTGTGCTCTAAATTTTTTCATGTAATTTTTTGTTTTTAAGTTGTCCATATTGAGGGTTCGTTGGGACAAGTTGCAGTGTCTACTTGCTTTTCCCCACGCCGTGCCATTGATGCTGTCCACGCACATCTGCCAGAGGAGGTGACTGCTTGGACCTCAGCCTGGGGGTGTCTGATCTGAGCATGTCCGGTTACCCTGCCCTGAGTTCTCCTCTCTGGTCAGTCTCACTTTTCTGAACAGGAACAGAAAGACGCCAGGCAGCAGAGGCTAGCCGTACTTCATAACATCGAGAAGGTACCGCCTTTAAGGAACTCTGAGCTCACCTTCGGTAGAGGGTGGAGTTTCGTTTTACACCGCCACCCAATCTGTTCATTCCTCTGCAGCTATTCATGATCCTTTTGGAAGTGGAGGAAGGGGAGAAGAGGAAGCAATCCATCTTAAGCGAGGGAGAGCGGGTGAGGCTGGATGAGAAGATTTTGAGACGCGTAAAACAGATCTACGAGCAGCTGCAGCACCCTCCTAACCTGTGAGTTAGTGGTTCAGTGGTTAGCGTTCGACCGGGAGTTAATGCGTAACATTCAGGTAGCGACCAGTCCTGCAGAATGGGGAGGTGGGATGGGGGGGGGGGGTGACTTCAACAGTATTTTCTGAAAATGGTTATTAATTCTCAGTGTACCCAGCTGAGCATTGCTGTTTTGGTAGCATGTTCTGAAAAGGTCCCAACCTAACCACCCCCCCCCAACCCCCAACCCCCAACCCAACCCAGGGAGGACGGTGAAGAGTTCCTTCCTTGCCTCCTGGTGTCAAAGGGCAAGCGGTTGGTGGCTCGGCTCCTCCCCTTCCTGTCGGAAAGCGACGCACTGCATGTTCTGAAGGTGGTGACTGCTCACCTGCCAGCTCTTATGAGCAGAGACACGGACGAGGTCAGGCTACCCTCACAAAGCTTTTTGACTAACTTGTCAGACGTGGCGTTAAATGCCAGACGAAAAGGCAATTTATAAATTGTATAAAAATACAACCTGCACACTCGCCTGCTTGTTTTGTAGTGAGTGAAAGATGCAGGCAGAGCTTAACTGGAATGAATGTCCTGTTGGTCTGTGTACTACTGAAGCGTCTGCAACTCCTCAGGCTCTGCCGGTTTTGTACCCGTCTCTCTGTACTGTGATTGGAGGACTGTCCTTCAATCAGCTCATCGGGGTCCTGAAGGGGTTCACCTCCCCGCTGCCTGATTCCAAAGAGACGTGTCTCACGATGGCCTGTCAAAATAAGGTTGGAGGTTTCTCTAAAATCCTGCCACCTTGTGTTCCATGACACTTTGGGAATGTTATGGTGCTATGGGGGTGGTGGAGTTTTTTGGGCTGGACAGTTGTTTCAGAGAGGGTTTGGATAAATACAAATGATGCCGGCCTTGCTGTTTATAGTGGTATGAATTTGAAACGCTCTTCTCTTAGTATGTGCTTTTACCAGTGGCTTAAGGCCGGTGTAATTGGTCTCCCATCTTCTGGGGGTGGGGCTGGAGTCTGTCCCAGGCAGGAAAGTGCACAAGACAGGGGCACTGACTTGTCCTTTGCTTAATTAATATGCACTGTGTTTTGCCCCCAGTTTGGCATTTCCCTGTTGTACGCCCTGCTCTCTCAGGGAGAGAGGCTGCTGTCATCTAACAGTCCCATGGAAGCAGGAATCGGGGATTATGAGACCTGGTGAGGAGAGTGTGAGACATTAGCCATGACTATGGCAGTGGTGACTGAGTCTAGTCTGCCTTGCACTCGTCTCTTCCAGGACGGAGACTGTGTTCTTGGTGGCCCGGCGGCTGTCCCGCTCTTCACTGGTGGAACCTCTTCTCCTCCCCTCAAACCTGCTCTCCCTCTTCTGCCGGTATCTCGACAAGCACACGGTGCACCAGCTGGAGGACAGCATGGAGTGAGTTTGCATCTAGCCGGTGTTTCAGCTGCGGTCCTCTGTGCGCTCAACTTAGAATGGGGGGGGGGAAGGAGGATGTTAATCTCCCGTTTTGTCATTGCCAGGAGGTCTACAGCTAGCTGTCCCGCCGTCCCCTCTTAACCTTGTACACCCCTAGAGGAGGGAGGCAGGCTGGCAGGCTGGGGACAAGTTGCTTTTGGCTGACTGAGCGCTTGGTTTGCTGCTGCGCCAGACAGGACTGCTATTTTTAACGCGGGAGGGTGTAACTTTATGCATTTGCTGCCCCTGACCCACCCTCCAGGCTTTAATTTGTACAGTTATAAAATCAGTGAAAAGAGACCCAAAATGTAATCCTAATGTTCACCAGCAGAGGGTACTAACAATGCATGTCGTGTGGCACCACCTTTCCATGTTGAAGGCCCTGTCGCGATTTAACTTCTTGATCTGCAAATTTGACGTGATGAATTGTCAGTCTGTAGACCTCATGTGGAGAGAAATTTAATGTTCAGCGCATGAGGTCTCCTGGTTTTTCGATGCTTGTCAGCCTCAGTTCGAGCAGGATGTAAGAGTTGTCCCATTCATACTTATTTTGGCTGGCATAATCCCACAATATTTTTGTGATATTTGCTCTCGCACATTTCATCAGTTTTATAATTGCAGTTTGCTATTTGTTTTTCCAGTCTTTCTCCTTTGGTGGCTTGTTCTAAACTTTATTTTGAAGTGTCATTTCTAAAACCATAACTTATTCAGCCCTTTGTTTAGCATATGATTTTCTTTGCTGTTAACCAATTTTAATTTAACCTGAGATGTACTTAAGCGATCAGATACTGTCACAACTGTATAGCACTTGCAAATGTAAAATAAAATTGTAAAAGCTGTGAACCTTTTTCGTCCATCTTCATATGTGGACTGTCCCGGACAAAACAAATGCAGTGTAAAGGTGAGGGAAGCGGGTGCAGTCTTATTCCCTCGAACTGAAATGTTTAACAGTGCCGTAAGTGAACAGTTTGGTAGGTTGGGGAAATATTTCATTTTGCTTCGACTCGTTGCTGGGTCTGAAGTTTATTCCCTTCCCGTTAACGGAGGACAGTCTAGGCCATTTTTGAATTGCGTTGAAGCAGCGTTTCCTTCATTTTTGAACTATAAACTTTCGCCTTTGAGTTCACCCCGGCATTAGTGTACGTCCAACAATTGGCTGGTGCCAGGCCATAGGTTTGGTTTCGAAATCTGTAGGCACGAAATAAGTACCACCACTCCTTGCATTCAGTGTTGGGGAAGTTACTCGCAAAAGGAATCCATTAGGCAGGTGGAACGTTCAGCTCCAGAAAGTACAAATCCAGACCAAGGTTTTGTTTCCACCAACCAGTTGAGTACTCTGTAACTCCTTGTACTCAACTGGTTAACTTTGAGAGTCAGCTGAGGAACCTTCCCAACACTGCTTGCACTGTTATACATTCAGTTTTGTCTCTCCGTACAAATTGTATTTTTTGTGAAAATGGTATAACGTGTTTCAAATGGTTTTTATATTCACTGTGTATATTCAACATTATTCAAAATGTGTGTGGTTTCATCAGTCTTGCGCACTTCATGTAATGGATCTGTATATACAGCAGACATACCTCACTTGTCTGTCATTTGTGTGTGATCCAAAAACATCAAAATACATTATGCCAGTGTTCTTTGTTTATCCTCAGGAGTGCATACTTTATATATAGACTGCATTAATCTTTTTTTTTTTTGCCTTGTGTGTGAATACACTGCTGTGATCTGCAACATCACACCCACTTCTGTTCTCCCTACCCGTCTGCATAACCCAAATCCTAACATCTGTTCTCCAACAGCTGGATGAGTGCACACACGCACCTGTTTGCCCCTCTCCCGGCACCCGTGTCTCTCCCAATTGTTCCAGTTTCATGTCTTCCCACGTTGGCCCACCGCCATGTGTGTCGCTCTCCAATGCCCCAATGCAAACAAAGGCCAGGACCAGCAGTTACTCAGCTGGTTAAATGGCCGGTAAGGCTGAAGGTCTGATTGTCAGGTTACCATAAGCACACATGCTAAAAATATCGGACAGACGGACGGTAAAAATGTGCCTTGGGGATATGAATCGTGCTCTGCTGCTGTGCCGCCCCTGCAGACTCGTAGACATAACACACTGAAGTGTATTCCTCACGCCGTTTGATTTTTATTTTTTCTCTCCCTCCTCTTCACCAAAAGCCAAGACCGCAGCAGACGCTCACTGTCTGTCTGATCCCTGCCTCTGAATGCCAAGGTACAGATGTGTCCAAAGCTGACACCCATGTATCTCTCATCCCCTGTGTGAGTGTTACTGTTGTAAGTCAAACACCTTTAATGTGCAAAACTTAGCCACCTCATCTGGAGTTAACATGACTGACGCCGTGGACTTAAAATTTGGCGGTTGTGCAAAAACACTTAGGTAAATTGGTACCTCTAAGTTGTATGTATGTGTGAAGTAGGTCAGGTACTGTAATACGGCCCCTGACTTATGCTTCAGGCAGTAACCTTTTAGTGCGTAAACGACAGAGGTGGAAATTTCAGGCCCAAAAAGTACGAATCCAGACCAAGATTTTGTTCCAACCAACCAGCTGAGTACTCTGTGACAATGACTCTAAACTCAACTGGTGGATTGAAGCAAAACCTTGCTCTGGATTTATACTTTGTGGACCTGAAACTTCCAAGCTTGTAACCAGGCCCGACATCTAGGAGTTGACAATCGTGTAAATTGTCCCAGGCCCAGCCTGGGGGGCGGGAGAGAGAATGATCCTTATGT
The DNA here is from genome assembly GCA_011763525.2 of Mormyrus iriodes. Classification (NCBI taxonomy): domain Eukaryota; kingdom Metazoa; phylum Chordata; class Actinopteri; order Osteoglossiformes; family Mormyridae; genus Mormyrus; species Mormyrus iriodes. The sequence goes on along the minus strand of JAAGVU020000044.1, from coordinate 16,209,287 downwards.
GGGGGTCCCAGTTGAAATAATTTTGTCCCATGCCCTGGAATTATGCACCCTGGCCCTGCTTGTAACCAAGGGGATTTCAAGTACCAGTTCAAGGGGGAAACTAGTAAATTGTCTTAGTCTGTAGGGCTGTCCTTATATTTAATACTTTAGTCATTTCATTACATCAGAAGGTGATTGATTTCTTTGTGAAAAATAGAGGTTTTTATTACCTAGATGCACAGTTTTGCTCTCAGGAGTCCGTTTGGAAAAGGCTCTACAGGAGTGCGGTGTGAGCTGACTAGCGTGTCTGCTTTGTGTGCACCTGTGCATTTGTCCAAATCATCAGCTGCCTATACGTTTTTGGCAGGGTGTCTCTGCAGTCCTGAGTCGCGCCTGTGCGCCGTCTGTGTCGTCTTTGTCTGCCTCGCGCGGCAGGAATTGGCGGAAAGGATGAGGTCAGGGGTCTGGCATTGGGGGTATCTCAGAAGACGAAGGGTATGTTTTGAATGATGAACTACCGTGGTTTTGACATTGCACCGGGGGCAGGAGTTGTGGCGCACTGGTGCGTCGGTGATTCTGGTCCCCAGCTGAGCCCTCTTGATTCATCACTCGGCGCTCTGATTCTGCATATTTTCTTGCCGTCCACCTCTCTGGCCTGCTTCCACGAACCGCATTCCATGCGTCTTTTCAAACACCCACCTCCTCCCGCCTCGTCTGTTCCCTGCCCTTGCTGTTTCCCCATCCGAGCTCATTGTTTCCCCTTAGAAGCCGTTTTAGGTGAGGTTCCAGATGTTAGATGAGCTCTTACCTACCGTAGATGAGGCAGCATGTTTCCCCACCACGTTTAAAAGTTTCTGTTCAGGATTATGAAACTGCGGGATGCTTCTGGTCTGTTGCAGAAGACCTGTGGTGTTTCCCTCCTAGTGTGTGGTCACCTCCGAGATACTTACACATTTTGCAGCGTTTTACTTCTTTTCCCTTGTTTGTCCTATGCCGAATTTTCCATAAATCCTCTTCAATTTTACTACAGATAAGTGTTTTACTGGTTCAGAAGGAGTGGATATGTTGGCCTGAATGATGCGGTTCTCTGGAAACTTGAAAACCAAGTGCAATAAAAGACTGACAACCCGTATTTGGTAGCTGCCCGTGTCAGTACCTTGGGTGGGGTTTAGGGAATGGAGGTGTAGCTGATTAAATGTCCTCAGGAGTTCAGGGTGTGTTTGTCTCATACCTGGGAATCCCACTGTTTGACCCCACATCCCGGGCACAGGCGGGTTTGTTGCTTCCGGGGTCCCACTCGAAGAGTGTCCCCCCCGCCCCCCCCAGATGATTCAAAAACAAAATAAGTAGCAAGCAAGTGGAGTCACAAGATGGTACCTAACTAGCTGGTTAGCAAAACATGGCACTGCAGCATTCCTCTAAAGAAGGAACAGTTGGTAGGAGAGGACCCCACAAAAATGTCCCGGTAAACATTGCCGCTGCCTGCATTGGCATGCCGCTCGACGTGATGTCCGTCTGCTTTTCCCACTCCATGTGGCTCATGGGTCACCGGACCTGGGCAGACGGGATGAGCCCAGGCTCAGGAAGCAGTCAGAGAGAAGGAATGCGACTGCGCTTCTTTGCTTTGGCAGAGCTCCTGTTTTTCCATGCCACGACGGCGCCCACTTGTGAACTCATATGGGTGTCTGCGTGGTCGCCCGGTCAGGATTGCTGATCCAAGCTAGGCTATGATGGGCAGGTCACCAAACCCTGACTACTAAAGCAAAGGAAGATTCTGGAACAGTTTGACCATTAAGTGTTGTGTCGTTGTAGAGTGTGGGAGACTGGTATCTGAGGTACCACATGACTGTTTCACTAGCAGAGGGTGCTAACAATGCATGTTTCACTTGTACTGATTGGATGTTCTAGTGAATACACCCAGCCATACAGATTCATTCGTGGGTAAATAGCTTATCTGCCAGAAATGTATGTGGCTCTTCAAACATCGTCGTCATTCTAAACATTTTAAATGTCCTTCTTAACATTTTTTACAGCCTTTAATACAACAAAAATCCAAATTATAGTAAAAGGTGATGCAAACTGTGTGTCTCACCCACAACGCACCACTGTGGAGTGTTACTCGAGGCAGTTTAGGCGGAGGGATATCGTCTGGACAAACAGTGGCCCTCGACTGCAGTCTTTAGCACGCTTTGTTTTGTAGATAGCTGCTTCTCATTTGTCATCATAGGGCCATGGTGCTAACATGCATGCGGTTGTTTTGGCTGAGGGCGTGTGGCTGTGCGGACACAGCAGGTGACAAACCCTTTCCAGCAGGCATATTAAGCAGTGGAGTTCGGGGCCGGCGTGCCGTCACAATGAAAACACGGAGCCTAAACCCACTTGTGAAGGCCTGTTTTGTGTGTTCCAGCTGGACATAACGTCAGGAGAACCCTCCACCCAAAAATAAGCAGGAGAAAAATGGCAAATGTGAAAAATGATCACCAGTAAAAGTGAAAACAAGTAAATTAGTTTCCTGAGTAAATATTTTGCGTGTGTGTAGGGTAGTTATGCCTTGCATCTCTAATATATTACTGTTTGCTTCTCTGAATTCATAGAGGCCCAAGCGACGTCATTTGCTTCCCTTTTCAGTCGAGTGGGTCCAGCATAGACCTCAGAGAGTCTCGTCCTCAGGTTCGAGCCATCAACGGTAACCCCCTGTGGTTGCCAGTTGCTGCGCTGGTCCTAAGTGCAACCATTCTTGGACACATGCAATTGACTCAACACGTGTGTGCGGAACGTGGAGGCCAGCACTCTCCAAGGAATAAGTGCGGCCTGTCGCTGAATCTCTCCGTGTCTGTACTCTGTCTCTGTCCCTATGCATCTACTCTTTGTCTCTCTGTGCCTTGTCCCTGAATCTCTCTGTGTCTGTACTCTGTCTCTGTCCCTATGCATCTACTCTCTTTGTTTCTCTGTGCCCTGTCCCCGAATCTCTCTGTGTCTGTACTCTGCCTCTGTCCCTATGCATCTACTCTCTTTGTCTCTCTGTGCCCTGTCCCCGAATCTCTCTGTGTCTGTACTCTGCCTCTATCCCTATGCACCTACTCTTTGTCTTTCTGTGCCTTGTCCCTGAATCTCTCCGTGTCTGTACTCTGTCTCTGTCCCTATGTAGCTACTCTTTTTGTCTCTCTGTGCCCTGTCCCCGAATCTCTCTCTCTATACTCTCTCTGTCCCTATGCATCTACTCTTTGTCTTTCTGTGCCCTGTCCCTGAATCTCTCCATCTCTGTAGTCTGCCTCTGTCCCTATGCATCTACTCTTTGTCTTTCTGTGCCCTGTCCCTGAATCTCTCCATCTCTGTACTCTATCTCTGTCCCTATGCATCTACTCTCTTTGTCTCTCTGTGCCCTGTCCCCGAATCTCTCCGTGTCTGTACTCTGTCTCTGTCCCTATGTAGCTACTCTTTGTCTCTCTGTGCCCTGTCCCCGATTCTCTCCGTGTCTGTACTGTCTCTGTCCCTATGCATCTACTCTCTTTGTCTCTCTGTGCCCTCTACCTGTTCACACTCCATCTGTGTCCACAGGGTACAGAGCTAATGGCTTTGGCTACAGTGCAAAGAATAAGTTGGGCCTCGATCTCCGTCCAAAACCAAGAGTTTACTTAGATTAGATGCCATTGATAACACAGGCCGCTGAAGGCTTTGCTGTGACCGCGCGCGAATGGATCTTAACTGGCGTATTATGTACTCTGCTCTCTGCAAGATGTTTTTCGGGTCATTTACCCCACCCCCACCCCAGCACTTGTCCAGCTCTGAACATCTTTCATTTTCATCTCTCTCTTTTTCCAAAATGCAGCCACGATTCAGGTGGCCCGTTTGTGTGTTTGTCGCCAGGGGAAAGGATCACGTAACCCTGTAAATTTCTTGGGATGTGAATACTTTCGGCCAAAGCGTGATTCATTCCGAGGTCTCTGCTTATTGTTTATTTCAGTAACACAAATCCTCCGATTTGAGTTTAAGCTGGCGTCTGCTGATGGTCCATTACAGGCCTGGGGCTTTGTTTCTGCAGGTGTGGAATATGTAAGAATTTACTAAAGCTTTTTTATGTTTTATTTTTAATTCAGATTTTATTGAATGCAATCAAAGCACTTATGAGAATTTACATCTTCCTGCTGCTGCTGGTTTTGCAGTAGTTTGTTGAGATGCTTCCTGCGGAGAGCAGGTTGTCTGTGGGTCAGATCGTGTGCATCTTCGGCTGACTGAGATGCTGGGAGACGTTCCTCACCCGTTTGGAGAATGCGCCTGGACTCCTGCATCGCCGCTGTCAGAATCTCTTACTTTGGTCTCGTTCTTAGTATGAACTTTCCTCGTAAAAACTGATAGGCGATCACCTGGGAGAAAGTGGATGCTGCCCTGCACTGGCATTCAGGGCCAATCCCCACGCTGCTGAAAAAAATGATTTATAATTTTTTTTCCATAGTTAGAGGTAACTGTGCTCATTACAGCTCGGGCGTGTGAAACACCAGAGCCAATTAAAACTCTGAAAGTGCAGTTTTTTTAAGCGAGACCCGGTTGTCCATTTCTTGTTCTGTACTCTCGTCACCCGCTTTCACACCTGCCGTTTCAACACTTTGCCTCTGCATGGCGGCAGTGTCCACGCCGACACGGCCAGGCTGCCAACTGGCACCTCTGGGGCATCTCTGACTGGGGTGAGTGGGGGCTGGCCAAATTCATCCGAATGTCAGGATGCACAGAGGGAGGAATGAAAAGAGGCAGAATCGTTGGCTTGTTTGGCCATTTGTGATGCGGGTGGGTGGGGCTTGTGAAAATGGAGCAGCGCGGAGTCCTGGAATGTCAGGATGGTCCAATCACAGTGCCAGGGGGTGGGTCTAGGGAACACGAGGCAGGAGCAAAATTAGTACATAAGACATCGGCTAGTGGGAGAGATGTCTAGTTGCGCCTCTGTCTGTCTATCTGTCTTTCAAGTCCGTCCATCTGTCATGCTGGGTTACGGCTTCCTGCAGGTGGCGCTCTTACTCTGCCTGGCTAGGCAGTCTCTACAAGGAGGTAAGAGGAATATGGGAGCGGAAGGGAAAGCCATTGGCTCGGGGCTGCATGGTGGAAATTTACATAGGGGAGTTTTTTTTTGGTGGTAAAAATTGAACTTTTCTTCTATTTATGTGCTATGCAGTTCCAAAGCAGTCATAGAAGGACATTTAAAAGGGGTTTTGTTAGCAAATTTCTTTGTATATGACCGGCACACCTTAATACGTTGTCTGATACTTTTATCCAGTACTTAATTTGTTAATGAGAAGGTGCTGGGACACAATAGGCATATGAGAGCGGAGGTTATGAGGTGGGTGCAGGTTCTGGAATGCGTCCAAAACACAGTACTGAAAATGTGTGTTTTAAGAATAAATCCAAACCAATAAAGGACATGAACTTGCATGAACATTGGTCTGTAAATTAAAATACATACTTTTTATGTTTTGTTATGTTTTTTTTTTTTAACCAGAGAACTGCCAAGTCGTAGGTGCCGGAACACAGACAGTCAGAAACGGCGAAGTTCCATAAAGCGTTCCAGCACAAATTAGACACTGCTTTTATCCAAAGCAACTTACAGTACAGGGATGGGTTACAATTTGTGTGTTGCCTAGGATCGGAACCTGTTAGGCTACAGGAGCTAACGCACAATGCTGTAGCATTCTGAAACTCTGGGGACAGCATTCTGCATTTCTAACCCCAGTCTGAGGGGGGCGGTAGTAGTGTGACAGTCTCATCTGTCAAAGTCCCGTTCTGGGCAAAAAAACGTGCTCAGCTGTGCACCTGTGATTATGCACCTGAGATCTGTGCAGAACAGCAGGGCTGTTCATCATCTCATTGCCTCTCCTGTAAATTCATCATTTCTTTGCCTTTGGTGGCTGTGTGCTGCTGCTTATGACTACATCTATGCTTCTAAATAGATGACTAGGACAGTTTTTGGCTGCTACTCTGATGCTATGAAATAAACTATGTACAGGTACCGTAATATTACGTGTCATTGTATTCAGTGTGAACTGATAGCATGGAGTTATGGTGATGGACTGATACACAGCAGAGGGGCTCTGACGCTTGTGATGTGATGTTAGATTAGCACTTTGGGCTGCTTAGGGTGAATCTGATCATCAGTCAGTTAGCTGTGCTATCAGTCAGAAAGCCATTGGATAAGTCAGCCATCATTCATGTGCAAAACCTCAGACAAAAGGCATGTTTTGTGCGCTTTGAGACCAGATCTAGGTTTGGTGGGTCTCTCACAGCCCTCCTTCATGCAGCGTCTTTCCCCAGCAGCATCTTCCTTGTTCCCCTCTTGGCCGTCAGCTGGGGTCTGAACGTAACAGCCCACTGTGAGAAACATTTTTGCAGCACGTAGACAGAAGGCTCCCTTTTTCCCACGTGCGTGCGTGCGTGTCAATGTGTGTGGAGGTATTTTGTCATCAGTGAGTCTCTCTTTTCGCTGTTAATTGACCAGACAGTGGGAGAGTAACAGGACTGTCACACCATCACACTTTTTGCCAAAAGTACTGCCCGGCCCCCTAAATTCAGGGAAGTTGCCATTTTCTCATCGACACAACATTTGTTTGTTTTTATTTTCGATTACGTGCCTGCATTTAACCCACAAGCTCCCATATCTGCAGCCACGGCTTTTTCTAGTCATACAGACTTTCGTCGTGGCGCGTCGGCAGCTCGGCGCTGAGTCTGCAGTATTTGGAAAGTGCATAACAGGGCTGCCTGTGTGCGTGTTAAGCCCGGTGTCGTAATTCTCACGTGTCATGCTTTACAGGAGTCCAGCCACCAGGGGGCCCTCTAGGAAGAGCGGTGCCTAGCAGAGGTGACCAGCGCTCATTTCTTCACTGTCCAAGCTGCGTGCATCACCTACTCTGTGCAGTGCCACATGCTTGAATGTCATTTGATATTTGCATGCCGTCTGCCTGTAATGCTGATTGCTGGTGCTGACATTGGGTGTGGCCTCCTCTCTCCCAGGGCTTGGTAATGGTGCAGGACCTGGTGTGGGCGGAGTTAAAGCTGGAGGTGAGCCACCATTCACTGACACCACTACCAGTCTCAGAATAATAATATTCCCTGAACTACACACGCACATAGGAACACAGGTTTGCTGGAAGTCTTACTGTGGCTTTTCTGTGTGTTGCCAGGGGCCAGGCTTCCGCTTCCACTGCAGGGGGGGCTGGGGTTTGGGGGGGGCCCTTATGGAGGGAGGTCTGTTAAAGCAGGTGGTGAGTTCACACCCGGGTCAGAACAATGACAGTCCCGTCCCTGTCGCCCTTAGGAACAGGAGAGCAGAACCTTTTATTTAGGACTTAAAGAAGGCATCTGCCCTTCAGCTGACTTAAAGATTAATGACACTTCCCTAAGTAAAGTACCTGATCAGATTCTGGAATCAGGAAACAGGAGTCATGTAATCCAGTTAATATAGTCTATATACTGTGCAAGAAACAACTGGAAATGTTTTTTAAAAACCTTCAGTTTACCCTAAACCCAAAAACATGTTGTGTTATGCTGTCTCTTGCTCATTTCTCTTACACGCACACAGGTCACCTCCCCAGAGCCCAGCTTGGGATAGGTGAGCAAGATTTACTGCTGTATAAATCAAACGCAGTTCTATAGCCAAACTCAGCACAGGGCTGGTACCGCGGCTTTCTTACCTGTGCTGGTGGCCGGTGTGGGTTAACCATCTTGGCCTCATCTGTGACCCTCTCGCGTTATGATGTGTTACAGCTCGTGATATCGGTTCTCTCCTTTGATCTCCTTTGAGTCTGTTGTTGCATTGTGTGTTTATGCAGCCAATTTCCTCAAGACTCATTTACTGCAGGATTACATGTCCCGGTGGTCAGACACAGGCTGGAGTTCGCCGAGTGAACCTGGTTGGTCTGAATAATTCTGTTTCCACAGGTGGAGCGGGACCAGGGCCCTTTAGGCAACCATTCGGTCCCCAGGGAGGCTTTGGTGCCGGTAAGGCTTTGGTGCCCCGCAGTTTTCTTATCCACTTTGTATCGAGTGTGTGGCATCACCAAGTCGCTTGGAAACAGCTTGCTTTTGTTGCTTGCAGTTTCTTTAAATGTTATCTCATATTTTTGTCCAAAGCTCTTCTAGTCATGTAGTCGCCTTCATCACAGCTTCTCTGTAAAAACACTCCAGTTACTCTTGTTTCAGGACCCAGCCTGGGGAATGGACTGGGAGTGGGGCCGCAGCTGGGAAAGCCACGCAGAGGTCAGCTGATGCAAGTCATCTCGGGGCCTTCTCTTGCAAGGCAGAGAAACTTCCTCTCATGCAGTCCATGTTATACCCCTATCCACCATTTTTTTGTGTCTGTGCTCTTTTCTAGTCTGTTCGGTCATTGCTCCGGTGCACGCTCTCTGTGTGTACATGCTGTCTGTCCCCCAGTGTATGCTCTCTGTGTGTACATACTGTCTGTCCCCCGGTGCACGATCTCTGTGTGTACATGCGGTCTGTGCCTGGTCTACGCTCTCTGCCTGTACGTGCTGTCTGTGCCCCGGTGCATGCTCTCTGTGTGTACATGCTGTCTGTGCCCCGGTGCATGCTCTCTGTGTGTACATGCTGTCTGTGCCCCGGTGCATGCTCTTTGTGTGTACATGCTTTCTGTGCCCCGGTGCACGCTCTCTGTGTGTACATGCTTTCTGTGCCCCGGTGCATGCTCTCTGTGTGTACATGCTTTCTGTGCCCCGGTGCACGCTCTCTGCCTGTACATGCTGTCTGTGCCTCAGTGCACGCTCTCTCTGTGTACATGCTGTCTGTGCCTCGGTGTACGCTCTGTGTGTGTACAGGCTATCTGTGCACATTGCTCTGGCCATGTCAGTGTCTGCATTTTGTGCACGTTCCATCTCACTGAATGTTCTCCCTGAGCTCCAGTCTGTGCGTGTTGATGTTCTGTTGGTATCTTTCTTCTGTTCTGGTGACCTGTGTGCCCTGTCCCTGAATTTCTCCATGTCTGTTCTCTGCCTCTGTCCCTATGCACCTACTCTCTTTGTCTCTCTGTGCCCTGTCCCTGAAACTCTCTGTCTCTGCACTCTATACCTGTTCACACTCCGTCTGTGTCTGCAGGGTACGGAGCTAATGGCTTTGGCTATGGTGGAACTTTGGGAGGTTAGTGCCAATCCACGCATCCGGTCAGTTAATGATTGTATAGCTCTTAGCACACCTGAACCCATAGCTTTATTAATTAACAAGCCTCTGATAAAATAAGACATCACATTTCATTTGTGGTGTTTTGTTTACACATATGGAGGGTGGGGCGAGTGGGAGGGGCAACACTTTGTTTTTGATTCATGCTGAAGTCGTCGGAATCTCTGATCCTCCAAATGTCCCCCCTGTGTCAGTGTTTACCTCATCTTGCTAATGGCTTTGATATTCTCTGCCCGCCCTGTTGTCAGGTTACGGTCCCGCAGCTGGTGTCTTTTCCAGACCAGGACTGGCTCCAGGGGCAGGTAAGCCATCCAATTGGAACTCACAGGAGCCCCGCTCCGCCCCCCCCCCCGCACACAGGGGGTGACTACGCAGCAAGTTGAATTTCCACATCAGACAGGATGGTGTTTGATCAGTCGTCAAACGTCCTCCTGGCAGTTGAGGACACGCCTCTCAGTCTGGGCGGTTTTGTGGTCCCCACTGCTTGTTTTCCTGTCTGCCATAGAAGGTTCTGGTTCTCTGTTCTCCTGCCAAATTATATCGTGATTTAAATCTGTATGTATGGCCCCCCTCTTCCCTCATGAAAGGGCCCATGTACCGCTGTGAAAGATGGGCTCTGTTAGGTCCTTCTCCCAGGAAATAATAATGTCTGCCCCAACCCCCCAACCCTGCCTTCATAGATGATGTCATTTTCGCTGGTCTTGGTAGAGCTCGTTTGTTTAATGACATATTGCCAATTTGCTAAACAAAACAATGGATAATCCAGTACCAGCTCTTGCAAAAACACGGGACTGGATCTGTCTGGTGGTGAAGGATGCCGCATGACGTTTTCGTGACAGTTCCTCTGTTTGTCACCGGTAGGTGCAGGAGTCCGATGTGCTGAAAGGTTGTCGGCTAAATCAGCCATAATGGGTAATCCGTCTCAGCACAGAGTCTCTGCTATGGGCCTCAGCACAGAGTCTCTGCTCCGGGCCTCAGCACAGAATCTCTGCTCCGGGACTCAGTACAGTGTCTCTGCTCCGGGCCTCTAGTCACAGTCGTGATCTGGGCACTGACTTTGGTGGTGCGCTTTCTGTCGTGCCAGTCGCTGTCCATGCCGACGGGGGCACATAGACCTGCTTCACGTCTCAGTGCTGCCGCAGTAGTTCCTCTTTGTACCCCTATGAATTCATCCACATGTTATTTCTGTCTGTCTGTCTGTCTCATTTTATAATAATAATGTATGTTTGCATAAATCAGGCTGTGAATTTCAAATCACTTTTCTCATTCCAGTTGTTTTTCAGTCAAATTAGTACTTTTGCATTAAGCTTAAGTTGGACATTTCCTAGGTAATAAAACACTCATAAGGACTCGTACAACACCTGTCAGTCAGGATCATCCTGTGATTGTTTCTAGATGTTTCTACCTTGGTTTCCCAGAGATGCCCCTGGAGTTGAGGAACATGTTTGGTTTCCAGTTTAATATTCAGAAGCTGGTGTGGCCAGTGGGGGGAGAGAGGAAGTGAAACATTTGGGTAAAGCTCACATCCCTGTGTGGTCTGTTGGTGCATCACTGGCATGTGTCTTTGGTTTATCATCCATTTGAATGTGGTCTACTAGTGGCATCCAGCTCTGCCTGTCCGTGCTCATTGATACTGACCAACACTGATGTCCGGTGTGTAACCATAGAGACTGCAGACCAATGAAATGACCTTAAATACAATAGCTGAATTCTTTGTGCTTAATGTTCCCTTCACTTTCTGCCATCTGTGGTGTGTCTGCTGCGGTGTGTCATTTGCTTGAAACGTGCTGTTTCTGCTGGTTCGCAGTTTTTTGAGGAACATTTGTCAGTGGTTCCTGTGTAGTCAAATTCCTCTCTCCTGTGGTTTGAATGACCTTATACCCTCAAAGGTCATGTTGGAAAAGTCTGTCGTTTCATTCCTTTGTTTGGCTTGCTACATTCACTACACATGACCTAGTATAATTTGCTGCTGTGACTGATACATTCAAGGCCTGATGTGTTTTATTTACACAGAACAACAGTCAAGCTGGCCTATGTTCTCTTAAAGTTTACTCAGTCACATAGTTGGTCATTTCTGTGTTTGATGACTTGACTGTTTTGTTGGTCCTGCTAGAAGAAGAGTTGATCGCGATTGACCTCCACACCACAGGGTGGAGCAATATCCTTTGACTATCAAAAGGCATGGAATTTGCTTCCTATGACAGAGTATTTTGATAGTGTGCTGTCACATATCTAGTGTTCCTGGCTCTAAATGACTTTATAGATGAATTCTGATTTATTCTTCCAAATCTGTATCTCTGAAGCTCTAAGATGCCTCGCCCTCATTTTAGAAGATAGATGATTATTGCAGCTGGCTGCTGACCTTGGGATCTTAGGTCAATGTTGCCAAGTTGGTTAGACAGTGAAAATAAAACTCCCCCAACCCTTGAAAATAATCTGTGAAATGGCTAAACTTCCTGGTCTGAATTGGTCTCATCTTGTCTAGCCATGCCTGGTTGTCACATGCGGTTATGTAACGTGGTGATGATTCTGTGGTCCCCAGGACATGCTGGGGTGCAAAACGGACAGGGGGCAAAAGCAGCCAAAGCAGGTAAACAACAGCATGCATCCGGTTTCCGTGGCAATGACGTTGGCTCCTTCCAGTCAAACTTATTCTTTCTTGGCTGTGCGTGTGCTGGCCATAGCTGTATACTAAGCACCAACAGCTGTGTCGAGATGCTCAGTCTAGCCTCGGTTCATGTTATGTCGCATATACTAACCCTTGGCTCTCCAGGTCTTCGGAATGCGCTGACTTCTGTGTGCTGATTTCATTGAATGTGTGCAACTACAAGTCACAGTTTGTACATTATTTGTCATTGTAATTGCATTTATCTCATTACCTTGACTAGGATAAGAAGTTAGTGGGTGGGTGCATTTAAATATAATTGCAATTGTAATTGAGGGCTTTGATTACCCCACTGAACGTGTATGAGTGTGACCCCACACATCATCACTGAAAATTGTGAGGCTGCATCCTGTTGTGACATTACCTTGTCTCCTAGGTTATGGTCCCCAGCCTGGAGGCTACCTAGGAGCAGCATTTGGAAACGGCTTTGGCCCAGGTAATGGTTATCTTATTTGTCTGTTTGCTGATTTGGCTCTATAACATAGAGCATCTCACAGTACTACATACATGAGTCACATGTGTCTTGGAATGTTATGTCAATAACCTTTGACCTTCTGTCTGAATGAATATGGTCAATGGGTTGACCAATTGGTGAGGAATGTGGGAGGCGCATTGATTGACACCTTCTTTCTTCTGTCTTATTGGCCATCCGGCTCAGGTGTTGGGGCTGCTGGATACCCTCAGGTTGGGAAAACTAGACCAGCAGGTAAAATTCCTATGACCACTTGAATTAGGGAAAGCATTCATTGTCAGTAAACATAATTTTTTTGTTAATATTGTTCAATGCAAATTACACACACCATTAAAATGTATACGCTAATTAAAATACAGTTAAAAAGCTTTCTCTGTTTTTTATTTTTTTGTCACCCCAGATTTTGGTGCTGGCCAGGGCACCTTTCCAGGGGCAGGTCTGGCCAATGGCTTTGGACCGGGTAAGCCTCTGCTGATACAGTACTGTCACAGAATGCTCTTAAAGTGATTAGGTTTGTCCAAAGACAGAGCGAAAGTTGCCAGGGTGTCAACACAGTAGCAGAACATGACTAGAAAGGGTAGGGCATTGGTTTGTAGACCGTGGGAACCTATGAGATGTCTGTTCTGTTGACGAACTGAACTGAGATTTGCGATAATGGCAGATGAAGTTCTCAAACATCTACTCTCACACGTTCCTGTGATTTTAAGTGGTGTGATTTAAAAAAAAGTTACCACCAGGACCGCCCCAGTTGAGGAATTTTAGCTAACAATCCCCCAATTTTACCAGCTGCACTTTTTTTTTCTGTGAAATAAATATGGCTCAAAATGTCTTTGAATTTGCGTCATGATCTCGACGACCTTTTGGTCAGTATTCTGTACACTGACTGCCGAGTTACTGCTAGCCAGTAAAAAAATTCGGAAGGTATGATCCATCTGGATCCTTTGCCCCCCCCCGAACCACTGACCCCCCCGGGTACCTGTCTTCAGGACCAACTGGAGTCGGAGATGCAGGAAAACCCCAACCTGCAGGTATCTCTCTCTCTCTCTTTCTCTCTCTATCCATCTGTCTGCCTGTCTTTTCGTCTGTTTCCTTCCTTTGACTGTGACTCTCTCTTCATCGGTCTCTCTCTCTCTGTTCATCCACCTGTTGCTCTGTCCATGTCTGTCCCTCTTTCCTTCCTCACTTCCTGTGACAAGCTGAAAGTGCCGGTACCTCTCCCTAGGCTACGCTACCAGCTACGGAGCCCCGGGTAACGGCCACGGCAACGGTGAGTGTCAGCGTGGCGCTTTAACACCGATGGAACCTCACATCATAATTTTATATCTTTAAATGGGGGGCTTTTTCTCCTTCAGGGTTGGGATACCCCAATGTTCTTGCTGACAGCGCTGGACTGGGAGCCAAAGCTGGGAGGGTAGCAGGTAACCAGCCTGACCCAGGCTAACCCAGCCTAGTCAGCAACGTAATAATCCAGGACAGTTTCTGCTCCTCTCTCTGTCTGCCCTGAGTTTTGCGTTTCACTTAGTAAGGTATTCATCAGCATATTTACTAGTTTTTGCACCATCTTGTCTAGTTTTGCCTTTACTCTCTTTGTAACCAAGGGTGGCTGACTATGTAAGTGTTCCAATGCACCTGTTGCACTTGGCCAATAAAGATTTGAATCTTGCATCTTGAGTGCTGACTGTCACTGTCCTCTCTCACCCAGGACTCATCGCCAGCCCCTACAGAGGACAGGGCCTGGGGTTCCAGCCAGGGAAATACGGTGGGTGCAGGGGACAGACTTGTGGGTAATTAGGGGTTGGGTCATAGCAAGACTTCCCCCTAAACTTAAGTTACAGCAAATAGAGTAGAATGTAACACATGGGCGATTCGTGGGAGGTGTGATAAAACATGGTCATTTATAGATAACCCAGTGAGGTTTTTTAATTCACTGGTGTCAACCAGCAGCTGTGTGGCCAATCAGATTTTACTTTGCCAGTATTAGACCCCTCCCACTTTGTGCTTTGACCAGAATGAATCTGTGAGCATTTTGATAAAGGTATTAATCTAAGTATCATTTAAGGTGCTTAAGAAATGGTATTATGGGAAATAGAACAATGTGTGCAGATTAATGTTTGCAGAGATGTCAGATTCAGATAGTGTTGATGGTCATATCTCCACATCCTGCTCACAGCTGTCATGGTTCATTAAGCGGTGTGTCATTTCACCAGTGGTAGCTGAGCGTGTGGTCCGTGTCACTCTGAATTTTAACAAATTTGTCAGTTGGTTGAAATTCCCACATTCTATATGCAGTACCTTTTCTGTGTCAATAGGGGCCGCCGGAGGTGGACCAGGTGTTGGAGTTGGTGGCCCTCAGGTTCAGCTGCCTTATGGTGGCCAGCCAGTGGTGCCTGCTAGGCTGGGAGGCAATGGCAAGGTGGTGGGATACAGTGAGGAACCATCACCATATGTGGCTCAACCCATCCAACCAGTGGGTCTGAGCAGTGATGGGGACCTAGGTAAACATATCTGTAGTTTGGGGCAGTAACAAGGGATTGGTTAGTTAAAGGGCGCTTGGGTGAGTACAGCTCCAAACTAGGATCACTGTTCCTGTTAGCATGAGTTGACTATTCAGGCTTATGTTTCGCAGGTGGACTGGGTGGTGAGCTTGGTGGCGGACTGTTCGAGTCCATGGCAGGGAAATACGGTAAGTTTTGATGTTATCGCTCGATGGGACTGGATGCAGTTTCTACAGTATTTGGGGTTTTTGGGATTCTTGTGAGATATTTTGGAGGAGATGCTGAAGCAGATGTGGACCGACATACCATTTGCTTCAGGTGGTGTTGGGCAGCTTTACAGTGGTGCTCCAGTCATTCCTGCAGCACGGAATGGTAAGGACAATGAGTGTTGGGGGACTGCACCCTCATGGGCCAGAGGTTTAGCAGCAGTCTGCAATATAAAAGATTTCCTCCCTTCCGCAGGAAATGGGGGCTATCTATATGGTCCCCAGGAGTTGGCAGCCAATGGGAAACCTGCGAGCAAATATGGTATGTTTCTCTTCATGTGTATGTTCTCCTGTCACATATTATAGCTATGGACCTAAGTCTGAAAACAGCCAGATTAAAACAGGCAGTTTTCTGAAACCCATCTAGCATGGTTTACAATGTTACTGCACTTAAACACAAGATGAAGACAGCTTGTGCTGTACCAGGCAGATGCATGTGGACTTCTACCTCCTACATAGCTAAACATACATAAAACTCGGAGTATAGATTCATCTGGTGGTTTCTCACCATGTTTAAACTACAGTGCCTCTCTCTGTGTCTGTCATGCTCTTTGTCTGTCATTTTTTTAGGAAATGGAGGGTACCAGAATGGTCCTGTGCAACCAGCAGGTATCCTAAAAAATAAAAATTAGCATTTAGCGTATTGCTAAGAAATTCTTTACCCAGAACTGCAAATGAGTCATTGGCTGTGATTAGTCATGCTGATAGAAAAAAGATGCAAGCAGGGTCAGTCAGCATTTCCAGGTACCATTAGCCATGCACTTTCAGATAGACTTATGTGGAGTGAGTCAGGCACATAAAAACTAACGGTTATGCACAGAATCAATCACTGTCATCCTCATAAAGAGCTATTGTGAGATGCATGATCCCACACAACCAGGAGAAAATAAAGCTTATCTCAGTCAAGCTCATTTTACACATAAAAGTCACATCTACTTTGACCTGTTACAGAATACGCTGGACGACTTGGTGATGGCGCAGGCCCCTATGGTGAGAGTCTTTCAGCAAGCTCTGTTGTGTTTGGGCAATGCTCAGTAAACACCGCCTGACTTTAAAGGGTTCCCATCTCATCTTATTTGACCGACATCAAAGACCACACGTCTGTTTTCCTTTCAATAATTCAGCCGGTGTTCTGCAAAGCGTGGGTTTCCTAGCCTTCACCCAGACGTTTTGAGTGGAGGGTGATTCATCTTCCAGCTCCTAATTAATTAGCCCTTACTGAGGTGTTCATTTCATGCAGAACTGACCAGGTCTGAGTTGAGTTGGAATACCCATTCAATCAGTTTGTACTGTAGTACATATGGCTGTTTCTACCACTTAAATCTCAGGTATGTGGCTTTATTGTGTATTTCCATCGATAGGTGGCAAGGAGACCAAATACGGCTCGAATGGATTCTTTGGAAATGGATATCAAGGTGAGAAGCAAGCAGTCAAAGCCAGATCATCTAGCATTTGTTGTTCCCTTGTAACAACGCATTATGTGATAATGCCACATTATGTAAAAACTCGACAGAATGTAACTAATTAAATGATAATAACGATGATGATAATAATATGGTAATGTTGCAATATAAAATTACAATGCAGTCTATAAGTTTGTAACATTTTGTCAAGTTATTACATAAGTCGTGTTATTACATAATGCATTGTTACATGGTGTATGACAAAGCATTATTTAATAACATCGCATTACGTGATGGACATTTGTTTGCCGAGTGCGGCACTATTACATAATGTGTCGTAACATCTCGATATCCTGTACATGCTGTTGTTTTTAAGGGATCAATCCTCTTAACCCGAAACTTTATTTCTCTCTCCCTGCAGGCTAATGACATCATTCTGCCCGAATAATGTTTTTTTTTTTCCATTATTTGTCCATTTTGTTCTTTTGTACATTTTTATATTCTTTTTTTTCTTCCTTTAACAGCTATTGATATTTTTGTATGTTTCTTGTGAACTCTTGTACCTATTCAGCTTATGTCAATAGTTTTTTAGGTCTCACTAAAGTTCAGCCAGCAACCGCGTCCAGCATCCAACTGCTATTTTTTGCCTTTTACATGTGGCATCTGAAATTAATACAAAGCGCACACACACACACACACGCACATATCTTTAGTATTGTGCTTTTCTGATTGGTCAGGCTCGTCATTCATTATGAACCCTTAGTCAATTCAATTTCAGTTCAGTTTATTGTTATATAGCGCCCTCCCCAGCACAGCTTCCCCAAGATGCTTGACAAGGATGTAACAAGGACGGCACAACAGATGGATGTAAGAACTAATCTTATACAGTGATAAAAGATGAGTGGAAAGAGGCAGAAGACGAGGGAGGGCAGAAACTAAAGGTTCTTGGGGTGCAGGGCCATCTGGCTCCCCAACATTCGCTGTCCACCTCAGAAATCAGTGTAGGAGTTAGAACTTCAGCGGTGTAAACATCATGCCCTCAAAGTACATGTTAGCACATGAAGAAAAGAGTTGGATGTCTTTGCAGAACAGATCTTAGCTCGCAGGGAGGGAGCGAAACTGAAACTTTACTCTGAACTTGGTACTGCTGGAGTCCTACTCTTAACATTTTATTTCTCATCATCTGTGATTGTCTTGCTTTGACTAATTAATCTTTTCTTTTAATTTTATCTGTTTTTAAATGCTGCTTCTCAAGGTAAACATTTCACCAACCTTCACACATTTTTTGTTTAACTTTATCAGCACACAGGAAACCACATCACTTCCTTTTGGTACGGTTATTTGCAGTGTATTTTTTTTCTATATTGTTGTTTTTCTAACATGTTAAAATTATCCAGCGCATCAGGTGTCTGCTGATTGTGAATGTCTTTTGGGATGTGCCCAGTCTCCAGGTGCATAATCCTGTCCAGAAATGGCTCTTATTACACACAGTTAAGCTTAGGTTAGAGAATCCAGTCCTGTTCGAGAGCAAAAATAAACCTCTGAGCTTCCGAAAGTTTCTCAAGTGGGTTTGTTAACCATCTCAACACACTTTATCTCAACCTTTATTTTTCTGAAGATTAACAAAATATACATAAAAATGCTAAAAACAAGTAAATTGTATAAGAAATAATATGATGGTCTAATATACTTTTCTATTATAGTTAAATATCCAGAGCTTAAATACAGGAATTGTTATTGTATAAATTAAGCAAAAAGTCTGGAACCCATCCCAGGAAGCACTAGACACAAGGCAGGGGGGCACCCTGGACAGGATGCCAATGCAAATAATTATAATGTGATATAATATTTTAGGAATGTGATAAATAGGTGACTGTAAAATTTCAATATACAACATTCAAAGATGCCACATGACAACTGAAAAAGCATGAGGTATATTAGTCAACACTGACTTGTCTGAGCACTCTACAAAACCACAGACTAGAAATAGACTAGATAGAATGCGCATTTCTAGGGCGGTGTTCAATAGGTACAGGACATGATTCAGTTTTAACTGGAATTAAGGCTTTAGGACCCCCACCCCCCACCACCATCATTCTTTTCCATTTAAGAGTGAGGGGGGGGGGGAAAGAATGTCCATCTTCTATACTGTTGTCCTGGGTAGGGTCATGGAAGCTATGGGCACAGGAAGAATGGGGCACCAAACCATTGCAGGACACACTTACGGGGACAATCTGGCAACTACACTTTACTTTGCATGTTTTTGGATTATAGGAGAAAACCCCACAACAATATGGGGAGGGACACGCAAACTGCACACATGCGAGTCCCAGAGGTATGAGCTGAAAGTGCCACTCAGCCGCTTCTGTTACATGTGATAAGGTAAATTTACTTGTAGTTTTTTGGATCTTGTTTCCAATAGAGTGTCTGAAAAATATCTTTTTGCTTTGCAGAAAATTTGTCTCTGTAATCATCTAATTTGGTCTGATTAGCGAGGCTACTATTATAATGGGTGTCTACCAGTACACCCATTTTAGCCAGTATTTCCTTTGGCACTGGCCGGGCGTTGCGGGAAACGTAGCTCTTCTTCAGCTGTAAGTTCATCGGCGATTCCACATAATCGTGGCACAACTCGCCTCCCAAATTTGGCGCACATACGACCTCTGTTTTGTAGTAGAGAAGTCCATGATTCAGAGTGCACAGGTCTTCCTTCACCCCTGCTGTCAACTTGACGTTGCAGGCACCCAGCAGGTCGTCGTCCCACTTGCTGTCCTCATCCCAGACCTCAAACCGAATGTTATTTTCCATTGATAACACTAGCGGGCCCATGTCAAGCATGTAGTTCCAGGTGGGGTGGTTATTGTTATAGATCACTGGAGAGCGTCCTGCAGGGATACCAAGGCTAAACACTTTGACATACCCATCAGTGCCTGTATCATAGTCCCCCCAAAGTCCGGAACCTCTCTGCACAGTGACCTTCACTCGCGCCAACCCCCTCTTTGAAGGGCAGCAGTTAGGGGTCACTTCTGGGTTGTTATGACAACTACAGATGCAAGAATCCTTGGGATGGGTCTTCACGCCCATGGGGCAGGGTTCAGAACAGTTTTTCCACAGGCCGCGTTCCAGGATGTAATGGCTGATAGCTTTCTTTAGATTCTGGGCCACGGGTTCAGAGTTGGGGAGCAACTCATGAAGTGAGTCCAGCGAGTAGGAGACCAGGTCTGGAGTGGTAGCCAAGGAGGTCATCCACTCCTTGTATGCTGTTGGGTCTTTCTGGGCTGAAAAAAGCAGTTCAGGTTCTGTGGTGTGACCCCCTCGGATCTCTGTGAATCTGTTGGAGATATTTTGCTAATTTAGACCCCCCACAACAAAACCTCTTATGGATCTGATGACATGGTTCAACAAATAACTATACAGTGATCCCTCGCTATATCGCGCTTCGACATTCGTGGCTTCACTGTATCGCGGATTTTATATGCAGGCATATCTAAATATATATCGCAGATTTTTTGCTGGTTTGCGGATTTCTGCAGACAGTGGGTGTTTTTATTTCTGGTACATTCTGCCTCAGTTGGTTTGCCCTGTTGATTTCACCGACTGAAATCAGCTGAGAATGTAAACATTACCAGAATGCAAATG
>JAAGVU020000044.1:16151998-16182009 GCA_011763525.2 Mormyrus iriodes | reverse complement strand
GACCGCTGGTGCCGATGGCTCAGCAGCCTGCGATGCTGGGGGTGAAGCTGGGTCACATGACCAGGAAACCTAAGGGGTCAAAGGTCATTACGCGTTACTAGAGATGGTTTTTTAATATGCGTACTTGAGGTCATGTACCCATTATACGCCATCTATCTCCGCCTGAAGACCAGTTCCAATACTCAAGAACAGAAGTACAGAGGACCATAACACTAAGATGTCATTCCTGCACCACACTAAACATCAAGGATACACTGCTTGCATCCTCAAACGAGTCCAATCCCATGATTTACTGCACTCCAAGTTTGTTCTCGTCAGGCAATTTAGCACGGCCAGTCAAGTACAATATTTGTTTTATTGGAATTCAGAAACACCCAGTGTGCTGAAAAGGTCAAAATTGCTTCCGCAAACATCACCAGTATCAAAAATTTCAAACCTGAATCGTTGCATAGGATTGGCTGAAGGGCTGTAGAAGGGGGAGGGGGTTGGAGAACGAGCTCCAAACCTCAGCTGCATCATTTTTGGGGTAAAGGGTTGTGGAATGGTCGTGCCGGGCCGTGAAGGAGACATAAAACGACCACGCTGGGGGGAGGACAACACACAACAAAGCTCATAAGAGGTCTTTCACAGCAGTTAATAGAGGGGAAAAAAAAAAAACAGAACAATTAGACTGGCAGGATTGTCAACTAGACGAGCCACCTGCATGTAGTGCTGTGGAGCGCCAAAAGGTGGACGGGGACATACAGGAGATCGGGTTAACAGAGGACTCATGGGCATCTGGGGGAAACAGGCAGTAGTCATGTGACCAGCTCACAGAGAACAGTATCGGGACATTAGGAACTGGTAAATGGGGGATCAATTAGTGCATTGTAGAGTCACACCTGAGAAAGGTACCTCTGCCCCAGGGGTCTCATGAGGGGCTGTTGACCTCGCTGGCCCCCTCTCCTGCCACCTCCAGTCACTGGATAAGGGCGGTGAAGGGGTGACAGGAAGTCCAGGGAGGTTGGGGGAGTCTGAGCCAGGTCCTGACTGTCGATGACCGTGACTATAGCCTGATCCTGAAGGAAGAGACCCCATGGTACACCAAGCAGCATTTGCTGGAAGTCATTTGTAGAAGTGCCTAGACACAACGAAGGTAGAAATGGTACTTCATGTATCATCTTACCTGTAGCATGGGCCCAAAGGATTTTTGGCTGGGACCAAATGGAGACAGCATCCACTGCGTTTGGGAGAAGCAGAGGTGATTTGTCTTCCGAACCCAACAGTCATGTGGGAACAGTAAATGAAACCAGCATCACATTAAAAGGAATATTAAGCAGATGCAAGGACAGGTAGGGTAGAGCGATGGAACAACGAACAAGTTGAAAAGGATGCTGGGAATGGGAAGTGTACACCGTGACAGACTCACAGTGTCAGGATCCAGGCTGTCACAGGGGGAACCAATACCACTGTCAACTATAGCACTGTCCAGGCTCTGGGGGGGAAGGGACAGCATCAGAAGAAGCCTTTGGGATTTTGAGACATTAATCCTGGATGTAGGACTAACATATCTACAGTGCTTATACAAACAACAGTGAGAGGATGAGTCATGGATAGACAGCCTCCCTGCAATTGGTTCCCATTAATTTAAACTAGCCTGTGATTGGGCCATTTTGAAGGTCCACATCACTAGGATTTCCCATGAATGACTTTGCACTTTATAAAAAGGACCTGTGACCCAACAGAATACAAGCCTTCATGCCTATACAGCACAGCCTTTAAGACTAGAATCAGAGAATCCTGATTTTATAAACATTCCTGAAACCTTAGCGGAATGTGCAGCAATCAGGGGATTCTGTCTCTCTGTAAAGCCATTATCTCTGCATCTGGCACTGAGCATTCAAAATTTACATTTAAGGCCCCATTGTATTCAGTATCTAACCTCATCAATTCCATGCAAGTGTGTTCCCATTAAACGTAATGTAGATCACAGCCATAGGTCTACTGCAAACACCATGACAGCAGACAGCAGCAGCAAAGAGCTCATGCTGAGGAAAAAAGGTTATTTGGTCTTTAGGAACTTCATGGTGTATGGTTTTATAGCCTTAATCCTTCGGAGTTTGATTACGGAATCCCCTGGCCCGGTGTTTCCAAATCCGGTCCTCTGAGAGCTCACAGACAGTCCACGTTTTTTACTGGGAGCTGGGAGGGAGCAAAATTGTGGACTGCCTGGGAGGGAGCAAAATTGTGGACTGCCTGGCAGGGAGCGCAGAGGGAGCAAAAACATGGACCGGCTGTGGGCCCCAGAGGACCAGATTGGGAAACACTGGGTACGAAGATGGATATAAACAGAGTACAATTTTTGTTAGCAGACATACTAAGAAAAAAATAATTTTAACATGCATACATCAATGTTCATCTGCAATGCCGGAATTAAATCGGTAGAGAAATCATCTTAAAAAACAATACAAAACATGCAACCACACTGTGTATTACATTACCCTTGCTGATAAATATTATTGAGTGACATATAGTCCGCAATACCACAGTCTATCAGATTGATAAACTCTTTTCTCAGTTACTTCGCAGTGAGAGTTTTAAAAACGATCTGTAATAAAATTTTCTGTGAATATCTTTCTTGGATTAAGCGAAACTGCATCAAACGCCAGAGTGATGAAAAAATGTCATCTTTTACGGCAAGTGTGCCCTCCAGCGGTGGCAATTACCACATTTCAACGACCACTGATTTTAATATTTGACAGTCAAATAGCGATGGTGAGGTGAAAGCCTTTTGCTGAGAACAAGAACTAGGTAAGGTAATACATAGCTGCAAGATATTTCGGTATTCGGATGATAGAAGAGGTTTGTTTATTACTAATGTAATAACATTTATTACGAAAACCAGAAAAACTGCTAGGAAATAAATTTAGCGCAATAACAATGAGTTATAATACGTAAAAGGTGGATTTTAAAAAATTCACGGTCAACATATGTGTTAAAATTTATATAACAAAATGTGATCATGTATATACTCCGAGAGGAGGTCAGGAGGAGTCACCACTCGCACACATCTGGATATGACGGCATTTGCTGTCGCGGAAGTATACTTCACACAAAAATAACAGTTTAGTATCCAGCTGTCAAGTCCTCTGCAATAAATTCACAAGCTAAATTGAAACTGGGGTCGGATACACAATTAACTTACAATGAAATGTGAGGAAGGCACAACGCATACCGCTACGTTTATCTACCATATATAGGCCTAAACCAATTATAAATTGTGTAACAACTAAACAGAATAATCCTCGCACACACGCAATATTTAAAGATATAGGCACTGCAGTCTGCCATAATTAACTTCATATAAATGCACCACAAATGTCGTGGTACAGTAAGAGCATACCAAAAACACAATTTTAATGCCACGCATGAACACAATCACTGCCTGCCAACACATTTGCACCTAAATAAGTTTGACTGCAACTTTTTTTTTTTTAATAGCATGCGCGGTTTATTTACAGTATTGGGATTTGAATTCCACGTCAGTGCTGGCGTCCTGGGAGGGTCCCATTCAGCGATCCCCACGCCCTGGCACCGACACACGCCTCTTCCCCATTCACACCCGGGATTAAAGCGCCGCGGCTCCATCCCGGACGTCACCTGAAGGTGCGGAGTCAAGGCCATCGACGGGGCGCTGCGTAACCGGCAGCGAGGGGAACCGGAGCCGAGCGAACCGGGGGAGCGGGAACCCTGCACACCAACATCAAGATATCTTTGTTTTTTATTTTAATTTTTGGAAACATCTTGTTTGATCAACGTGCACGAGTGCTCCGGTTTCTTCGTGCCAACAGTCTGCGGATGCAATCACGGCTCCGGCTGAGTCCCCGCACGGCTCCCCCACACTGGTTCCAGTCGACTCGGGCAGAGCTGGTCACAGACCCACCGGATGGACCGGACCTGTTTATTTTCGGGCTCCCTCCGTGAAGCGATTCGAAAGTCGTTTTGATTTCCTTTTTTATTTGCATGTAGTCTGAATACAAAACAAGTCAAGTGTAGCTCGGGTTGTGTCGGTCTGTTGGGCACATTTCGGAAGTGGATGTTTAGCTAGCCGGTTAGCTGGCCATCGGAGCGGCACGGACGGCGCCGACTGACTGACTGACTGGCCGAGCGACCGCGCCGCATGCGGGCTGATACTCAGGCCCGTCTCGGCGCAGCGAAGCGGGCGCGTTCGAGTCGAGGGGGCCGTGGAACCTCGGGAGATGCGGCGAGAGCTAGCCGGGACTAGCTAAATACCGCCGTGCGGTACCGCATTCCCGGAAACCCGGCTAGCTGCTCGGCTAACAGGAGCGTCAAAGGGTTGGGGGGGCTCGCATCGTCACGCCGTGCGGGCTGAAGCCGCCTTCGCCGTCCCGGCTCTCCGGTCGCCCCGGGCGACGGGATTCCGTGGAGCGTAACGCGGCCCCCTCCGGCCAAGACCGCGAACGTAGCAGCACTTAGGCGAGCCGATGGACGGCCGTTAGCTGGGCAGGTTGGCCGCGGACCGCGTCCGATCGCCACGGCGCTCCCCCATCACCGTCCGGATAACCGGGGCTGACCGGGACGCCTGCCAGGCGGCTTAGCCGCGTTACTAATTCGGCTAGCATCTGCGGGACGACCGCTGCCCTGTAACAGCACCCCGCACCTGAAACGCACAATATAATACATCTGGATAAACTTTTATTCCTTTTAATAGTTCATTTTAAAAAGTTGACCAGGGGGTAGTCGGTAGCTGGGACTTTTTAGAAAAGGTAGTTCGGATAGCTGGCTGCAAGCTTTGACAATTAAACGATGCAGATATAATTAAAATAACTACTTTTAAAAAAAGTAATAACTGCTGCTGGACAGAACGGTGTGGACACGGTTCGTTAACTTAACTAGTCAAAAAGTCATGAACCAGGTGTAGTGTCTGATATTCACTTAAAATATTTTTGTTTTGCAAAGTACTTAAAATTCCGTACATTATTTTAGCTGTGATCAGAATGAGGATGACTGCTGTGATTATGTAGCGCTTGAAGCGCAGATAAAAAGTACAAAATGTTTGCTTTGTCAGGCTGCCGGTCTATAAATCCCTGTGGATGACAGAGGCTGTGGGTCTTTAAAAAGATCAAGAGTCTTTGGCCCCGGTGTTTTTGTGTTTTTGAGTATTTGTCTAATTTTTGACAATTCTGGACTATGTAGTTGGCTGCCTAGCTAGAAGAAAGCTGGCACCGAGGCAC
Source organism: Mormyrus iriodes (assembly GCA_011763525.2). Lineage (NCBI taxonomy): Eukaryota > Metazoa > Chordata > Actinopteri > Osteoglossiformes > Mormyridae > Mormyrus > Mormyrus iriodes. The sequence goes on along the minus strand of JAAGVU020000044.1, from coordinate 16,176,775 downwards.
ACTCCCAAAGCTGGCCTTTTTATAACGGTTACATTTTTGTTTTTAATGCCACCACTGGACGTGTGTACATAGGTGTGCAAAGTTTTTAATCTGATCCCCCCCTCCAACAGTGCTCTTTTTCTAAACACTTTTGGTTGCTATGGCATTTTTAAATGGGCCCAGGCTGCTGGACTGGGCCAATTCACCTCCGCATCTCCAGTTCAACAAATACGTGCTGACGGGTTACCGGCCCATTTCCTCGGTGCAGGACTGTGTGCGAAGTCTATTCTACCTGCACAACGAGCTGGGAAACATATACACACATGGTGAGCAGCCTTTTCACGCTCATAGGAGCAATGAGAGACGGATAATGTTTCTACTACATGTCCACAGGTTTCGGATCACTGCCGGCGACCCGATAGTTCAGCCGCAAAGCAACCTGGCGTGTCTGATGTTTGTCCTACGACGGACCTTAAATTCGGCTAGAATTGCATCGGCTTTATGCTTGGGGTTGGTCATGTTGCATGTTAGTTTTATACTGTTATTGTTTGTGATTTTACCCCCTACCTTGAATAGCATCCTAAATATAGCCTTCTCTTTAATGAGTAAAGGTGTTAACCGAGCGTTTCGGGGACCTGTTTACAGTCATTAAAAGCAGTTATCCATGCTCGGAAAGCAGCATGAATGGAGCAATTTAAGATGTCGACAGAAAGCCACAACACCTGACAAATTCCTCAGTGTTTTGTTATTTTAGGATGATCCATCCTGCATACCGACAGTGGACGAACCGTGTATGATTCAGCCTATGTTATATGGTTGGTTTATCTTTTAGGTAGCGAAACAGGCCTATATCTCTGTACTTTGTTGAATTGAGCATCTTTAAAGCAGACTGCAATTCTGATGAATGAGTGATTCACACTGGGACTGTCTCCTGGCTCTGGGCGCTGCTGTGAATGTTTTCCGGTGTTTTGGTTCAGAGGTTGTTGTCGGTGGAGAGTCCATCCACCCAGATTCACTAGGGGTTGGGCAATCAAATCAGCGGGGACTTATTTCGAGTCTGCGGTGTGTTCCCTACCTTGTGGATGGACTTGATGCAGTGCTCTCAGAAATGATGGCGGGGGGTTTGTTCAGCAGAGGTGTTAAATGCCACGTGCCGTATCATCTGGTCAGCACAATATCTGTGACTTTGGAACCTGGGGAGGTGAGAGAGGAAGTGAGAGTGAAAAGATGCGTGTCTCAGTATATTAGATATCAGGATGGATTATATTTACCAAAATAAGCTCCCTTCACATTCCACCACTGTCTTTTATCTTATGTTTGGTGGGAAATGGTCAGAAAATGCCATTCCTCAGTCCCACACCTGATTTTTTGAGTAAATGCGCATGTGTAGATTCAGGTCTGTGTATTAGCTGTTAACCCTTTTGGCCCACTCTGACTGCCCGACTTGAGATTGTTCTGTCATGACTAAGTGACTCCAGCTGTACCCCCTGCAGGCATCCCGCTGTTGTGCTTCTTGGTGCTGCTTCCTCTCAACATCCCCTGGTCCCAGATCAGCGTCACCTGGCTGGGTGTGGTCCACTTCCTGGCCTGCCTGTCCCCGCAGCTGGGCTCTGTGGTCTACCACCTCTTCATGAACCACGAGGGCGGCGAGCCCGTCTACCACACACTGCTCACCCTCGATATGTGCGGCATCTGCATGATCAACACACTGGGTGAGACCCTCCAACTCCATGCAATGTTTTCCCACATTCCCTCATTGTCAAATGGAAAATTTGGATAACGTTATTCAAAATTATGGTGTAAATGGTGTTGATTGTCCTATAGTTGATTCACCGCCTTTTTGGTTAGATGCAGACAAATTTTTTAATCATTACAGGAATATACTTTCAGATGGAGCAAAGAGCTCCTCAGTAGCCAATCAAATAATGGAATAATTGAACCGTTTCATATAGGGATAGCTGACTGTGATTGGTTGTGGTTAAAGGCCTGTTTCCTGTCTGCAGGCGCCCTGCCCATCGTGTACAGCACCCTCCTCTGCTACCCCTTCATCCGCAGCGTTGCCCTACTGGCATACATCCTGCTGTCGAGCTACTCCATCTACTGCGCCATCACGGCGCGCAACCGCGTGCGGCGCCTGCGCTCCTTCGCCTGGCAGGCGCTCTTCCGCTTCTCGTTCTTCGTGCTGCGCTGGGTGGGCGTGGGCGGTGGCAGCCCCACGTCGCTGCGCCACTTCCTCACCATGGACACGCTGGCCGTGCTAGGCGGCGTCATCAACATCAGCCGCATCCCCGAGCGCTTCCGCCCGGGCCTCTTTGACTACTGGTGCAACAGCCACCAGATCATGCACGTGCTAGTGGTGGGATCCATCCTTTATCTGCACTGGGGCGTGCTGGACGACCTGCTGTGGATCAACAGCTACCACTGTCCCCCCGACTGACGCCTGGGGCGTCCGGGTAACAGGGGCTTCAGAACTTTCACTGGGGGTGGGCAGGGAGATTGCTATGGGTGGGGGGGACTCTCTGAATTAGAGCATGTTTTTTGTTTTGTTCCCCCCCCTTCCCTTGTATGTGTCCGTTATATTTTAAAATTGATGCAAGAGTCTTGAAGATTACGCATTGTACATGCATTCAGGTTTAGGGGCAGATTCTACTCTAAAGGCCTGTGGTAGTTTACAAGTTTACAAGCAGAAGTAGACCGTCCAATCTGCCCAGGGCTGCCTACACACACACACACACACACACACACACATGCCGGATGGAAGAGCCGAATTGTTAGCCTGTCCTTCATATGAAGTGACGTTTGTGGGAGTCACAGGACCTGCAAAAGAAAACGGCAGGCCCGGAGTCTGAAATGGTCCTCGATTACAATTATACCAGCGCTCAGCAGCCTCAATTACACACAATTGCAACCACTCGCCATCGTTCAGATATTAGGCACTTAAGCAATAGGAATATCCTCCAAAATAAGGAACAGAGTTTCCTACACAATAATCATTTTACTTCTCTGATCTGCGATGAGTGACATCCAGTCAGATTTTTCGTTATTTAAATCGTTGGAGAGCGGCTGTGGCAGGCCAGGGCTAAGCGGTCATGCTTTTCGTGCAAGGGTGACTGTTCGCCATGGCCTGTTCCACTCTCATGCAGATTTGCAACTGAAGACGTCACGCTGCACTGACTCACACGCACGCGAGAACTCAAGCCAGCGATATCGCACAAGCGCCCGCCGCCTGTCCGGTGTTGAAGGGACTGCTTCAGTGAACGGCTCCTTGAAAGCTGATTGAGGAAGAAATGCTCCCCTGCCCTTGTATGGTTAGATGCAAAGGAGGGCAGAAGTGGCAGACTAGTGTGTCAGTTTGCTGGCTTTAGATTCATTTGCATCACGTTTTTTTTTTTCCTCCTAGGTGTCATTCAGAGGGACCTGCATCATCTGTTGACATTTCTGTTTATAATATATTTAATATTTATTTATTGTTTTATTTTGGCTGCTTGCAGTGCCGCAGGGGCCCTGTGTTTACATTTCATCATGTTAAGGAATGTGGCAATAAAAGTCCAGAATGCAGCTGCAGCTTACACAGTAGGGGGTGCTGTTGAGTCAGAAATTCAGCCATCGACACTGCCAAAGTGTGCTGTACATTTTGGCAGTTTTAGTGTGCTAGATATGTGGTTTGTCACAAAGCTTTAGTTATTTACACTTTTAACAGTAGCTTAATACTTTATGCCTTACCATACTTATTACTTGACTTGGACTGGTGGTTCAAATGCTAATTTAAGATTTTTTTATTAGAAGTTAATCCTTCTTAAATCAGTTACACCAACTGGCAGTATGTTTTAGGAATGTTCCCCCCCAGATACCTTTGATGTTGGCTACCTCACAGACAAGATGAACCTTATTTTTATAACGATTTCAGCAGCTTGTTATGTAGTGGGGGATGTTTTGCCAATGTCGCCTGGCTTAAGACCTCTTCATGTATCACAGTAGAGCTCACCAGCTGGTTGAAAACACTCTTGCGCCACCCGATACCCAGAACTTGCCTAATAGTATTACATTGGCTGTGTTTTGGTGTTATTATGCCTGAATTGGGTTCCTTGTCTGGATTTTTATAATTGGCCACTTAAAACATGATTGGCACTCTTTGGTAGTTGCATATATGAGAAATCATTGCCTGAAGTGAAGATCAAGTTGCCAGCTGGTCTCTTGAATGAACCGTGTTGCATCTCCTCCATGGCTGGGCTGACCTGCATTCTGGACTGTGTAGTACTGTAGGGTGGGAAGCTCTCTGCTGATGTGCAGTAGGTAGCTTTGTCTCATTTAGGGTCCTTTACGGAAAATTGCCAAACACAAAAACCTCTGACTCCTTCCCTTTTCAGTGTAATTTGCAGCATACGGATCTAATCCAGTTGCTTTTTTAAGAAAGCGACGTATTACTTTGAATGCGAATTCAGAAAGTCTTTTAGCGAAAACCAGCTTGCTTAAGGTTGATCTTATCAGAGTGAAACTCCAAACATATCAGTTGAATCCTCTTTTTTTCTGTAAAAAAAACAATAATAATGGCATTATGACTCTTTGTGTTCTGCACTGACGGTTTATTTTTTTTTCTTCAGAAATGCAGGCATTCTGGTTGCAGTACAATGCAAAAATTTAGAATGTAGGGTACGTAAGGGTATTGTTTTATGTTCAGCTTGAGGTGAACGTGCCTCAAGCAGCGAGGAGTGAGTTTCCCCAGATCTATATGAAACTGTTGCACGTTTGTCACAAAGAACGTCTGCTCGATTGTCCTCTTTCATTTGCTGGTTACTCATGGGTGGAGGCTGAGGTCACTGAATTCTCAGTAAACATAACATGAGACCTTTCTCTGTGGCTTATTCCATGTTTCACAGCTATGTTCACACACTCTAGAGGAAGTTGCGTCACTTTAAGCATCTCGTCTCTTAGCAGAAAACGAACTGAGGTCCGTTAGGGTACAGAAACACGTATCGGTATTACAAAGGCATATCCCCAAACCTCACTCCATGACAGAAGGCCTATTGTAGCTCCATACATATTAAACTGGTACTTGTTGGACTGAGTGTCCCTGTGGGACCAGAACTGGACAGACCAGGTTAGCTACCACATAGTTCATGATGAACCTGCCGGGGAGTCATTTTTAGGAGTGAAATCATACACACATATCAAAAACCAGCATGCTATGTGGAAGGGTTTGGAACCACTTCAAATATAAGACAAACTTCGGACAATAGATATCTTACAAACCATACTGTTTATTATTAAAGAAGGGCTTTGGGTCAAAGTAAATGACTATAAAATTATATAAAATGAATATAAATAATGTAAAGCCAACTGTTTATGCAAATATAAACATCTTTTGAACTAAATTTAAGCAGGGATGGGAGAGTTTAACACTCAGCGATATCCACCTCTAGCTGGGACTTTGTGAGGTAGAGTACCTTCACTGGGCATGTTAGACATGTAATCACAATATAGGAAGTGGGGTGAAAGATTATTTGTTTTTTTATTATCGGGAACGTAGTCGCCAGTTCTGTCTCTATACGTGTGTTTACTCTCAACGTAGTGAGACACATCCACAGGCTTAAGGTGGAACAGAGGTCAGAGTGGCTCTTGGTATGATCACTGGCCAGGCATGTGACGCTGCACTGGACAGAGCTGGTGAATATGTCTCACATTGGTACTTGGTGTTAATTCCTGTCTGGGACACTAAGGGTTGTGAATACCTCGGATTACTACTCAATATCTATGCATAATCTGATATACACTAAAGTGGATGTGTCTGTTAAATACATTTAGAGTTAAAAATAAAAATAACCCCCACGATGGAGCTGGTCACCAGGTTGTCTCAGGATGCTTTAACTGTAGTTTTATTGTGAAGGCTTTGGTTCCCTTTTTGAAAATGGGTTTCTGTGAGGGGTGGGTAACTCCCCGTCAACTCGCTCTCCTGAGGTGGAAAGTTCAGGTCCAGAAAGTATAAGTCCAGACCAAGATTTTGTTTCAACCAACCAGTTGAGTATAAAGAATCACTGTCACAGTGTACTCAACTGATTGGTTGAAACCAAATCTTGGTCTGGATTTTTACTTTCTGGACCTGAATTATCCACCTCTGTGGCTCCCTCTAGGGAAAAAAATGATGTCCATCACCCTCTCATTGAAAAGGTGTGGGTGACTAATAGTATAAGACCTGTCTTGTACTTGACTGCACGGGGATTGTGAATGGGAGAGAGGGACTACTGGGAGGGATGAGGAATGGCAGGGGGAGGGCAAAATATTCACCCCTCCACTTTTTTGGAAAATTTGTTTTTCAGAACTGGAACCCGGCCATCATCCTTCGCTGTAAATTTTTATGTTGATAATAGCTGAAATAATGTATAACTAATGTTTTTAGTATGCTGGTGCTGGATAGCCTGTTTAAAAATAAATAAAATAAACCATGACTACTCTGAGGGTGATTAGTACTTCTAATACTGTATAAGTCGAGTAAACCTAGAGGCAACATCCCATTAAGAATGAATGGGTGCTTCCGAGGGCCGGTCCGTCAATCTTTGTTTCTCTACTGTCTTTTCATCTTCCCCGCGTCTCATAAGAGAGCATCAAGCATCCGTGTCTTACCGCCATCTGCTGGGCTGAGCGCGTAATGTCTTAGTGACCGGAGAGCAGGTGCAGGCGCCCTGGAGGGGAAGGCGAGCTCGGCGTCTCTACTCAGCTGTACAATCTGTATTTGAAAAGGTTCCTGGGTGATTTATGGCGACTCTGGCGGCTCGAGTTTATTTGCAAAACGTTAGTATGTTATTGTCGCTTTGTTCATTGTAGGTTTCCACCAACACGATATTAGTTTTATGATTCTATTTCTTTTTGCCTTTTTCCCCTCATAGGTAAATAATTGTTTTAACTTTTGTCAGGAAAACAGGCCCTCGTTCTCTACAAGGTTGTGCAATAAACTCTATATTTTCAAACCTGCAGTCTGTCTTATATTTAACACTTGCTTTTTGATTGCACTGTAGAATCCTATTTTTTTTTTTTTGGACACATCTTAATTTATTAAATATATTAAATATATTTAGTGAATGATGAATTGCAGTTGACTATCGCTCTGCCAAAACGCCTTCTATTTGCTGAATTGTTTTTTTATAGGACAGTTGTAAATGAATAAATGCACTACAGACTAACGGCACGTCGCAATGATTCACGAAAGCGTCTGTAGGCTAATTACTTCAAGAAATACCATGATCCCGTTTTCACTTGCACCGTCTCAGCGTCTAATGCATATCCAGTTTAGATATCCGTTCAATTCAAAATGTCAGCGCTAAAATTATAGCCTGTAATTGGCTGAGACCGGACATAATCCTAATTGTTCAGGCCAATGGAACACGTGCCTGTTTATGGGACAAAAGTGTGCAAATTATGCCTATATTAACTATTATAATTATGTCAGGCCTATTTAAATCTTAAAATTAAGTTTTCTTGGAAGTTTTATTTTTATATATAGATATGCTGAAATATATGGTAATTTAGTTCATGAATAAATGTTCCTGCCAGCTAAATGTGTTTCAAGTTTGGGTACTTTAACATTTGAAGTTCAGAAATATGTGTTGCTCTACTTTCGAACTTAAAAAACGACAATATACAGACACCTCCCCTTTCTATCTCTGCCTGTTTCACTTCCTCCATCACTTTAAAAGGTCTTATCGGGTCTACCGGCACACAATTTCTCTTTCTCGCAGTCTCCCTTTCTGCGGATCCACGTCAGCTGACCGGACCGGTGCCTCTCCTCCCGTTTGACAGCAGGTCAGCCCCTCTCTTCTGCGACTCCTAACAGCGTGATTAAACGTGCCTACCCGCATCCCTTTTTGTATCATACAGCAACTGGTGTGAATTTAAGTCCATGTGCTCTTTTTAAAAACCTGTATTATGCTTATAGACCTATGACTGAAATGGGGGATTTTTCTATCTAAAGTAAATGTACGACTGGATTTCGATAAGATGCTCTTCTTGCAGAGCCGAGCTGACTTACCGTTTCGGTGTAACGGATTTGGACGTTCAAAGTTAGGCGCGGCTGCAGATTAGAGGAAGTGTGCATATGCGAGTCTAGTTCTTCAAAAACTTCAGTTCTTCATAGCATCATAAATGTTTTGTTCATGGTTTGATTTACTGCAGACTCCGCGGACGTGATCGCCCAGTGTGAAACCTTCCGTTAATTTAAATGCATATTACAAAGTTGTAAATATTTTAGGACGTGCTCTGAGAATTCACGTTTTTCCCCATGACCACTGAAGCATGTTCATTATGAAAGCAGATCGAGGGATGAGGGCTTAAATAATTATATCCTAAGTTTATTTCGGAATTCATGCTAGAATATGAGCTGTTGATGGGAAATCAATATAGGATATCCCTAATGACGGGAATAAAATAATAATAATTTAAATATTATTACTACTACTACTGCTACTGAGATGCGTAAAAAGTCTTTCTGAATGTTAACTCCAAGCGCTCCGACGTGAAGCATACTTCTATTCTATCCTTATGTTCACTAGCATGTGACTGAAATCCGGTATAGAGCCACATCTGATGATCTGGAGGGAGTAAACTCTATTTCATTGCTCTAAGGAGCCGATGCAGCGCATTATACTATGTACTGCAAAATATCATTCATTTAATGCATCCCCCATTCCGGGAGATGTGACTGATGTCATCTAATTGTACATCACAGCAAAAGCCAAACAACTGAAGCCGTCTTGATTTCTTTCAGTGCATGACATCGAATTTGGCTGAAGGCTGTAATTTTTATTCATCTGATCACTAGCTTCTGTGAAGAAGGAGTGGGTCAGAAACACTGAGCATGGCAAAGGAGGCATATTTGACCTGCACATTTTTCCTCCGCCATTTGTGAAATGTCAGTATTCCCATTTAGTTTTTGTTTAAAAAGAGCTTTAATCTTGATGAAAATCAATGGTCCTTTATGTTATGTAACATTTCCAGGTGATTTCTCAGTTATAGTCATTTTATTTTATTGATGCACTTGCATTGTATAAAATAAACTTTAAGTGACAATACATATGCAATAAAAATATGACAAATAGTTTTATACACGTTTATGGTGATTGACATGCATCCATATTTTTCAGTTGTCATTATTTCCCGGGACACCCTTACACGGCCAAAGAGGCGGAGCCTGGTAAACGTTGCCCATAAAAGTCGAGGATTTGTGCGGGTGTGAGTCCGTTCGACTTGGCATGTATCGCAAGGGCGAGGGAAGATGTGTTCAGACAAGAGGAAGTTTCAAAACTCTCGACGTTTTTGCCAGCGGCTGCACACTGTCGGTTTTGCGCTCCCCTCCGCAAATTTTACACTTGCTGCTGAATAATTGCATTGGATGTCAGTAGATCGCGGAGCTTCCTGAGTACCGTCCGTGTACGTGCTCTCCCAACAGTCTAGTTTGTCTTTATCCTTTAAGTCTACATTTGTCTCTCTTTCGGTGCATGGCGGTTTCATAAGCCTTGCCACATCCTTTTCCTGCCTGACAGCTCAGCGTGTTCTGGAGGAGAGCCGGCCTGCGACACAACCGGCGCGGCGACTGCCCTCTCCATGTCCACACCTGACCCATGGCACAGCTCGGGCTGGTGTGGGTCGGGGTGTAAAGGGCCATTCTTTTACTTAATTGACTGTGAAGCGTCAAAAAAAGGCTTCGCGAGTATACTTAAACGCTGTTGAAACCTGGGTGTCTCAGTGCTGATAGGATGTAGCGTGGAGAGTATGGAGGAGAACGGGAAAATGATAATGAAACAAGTTTTTGGTGTTACAGTCACTCTTATTAACATTAGTTTGGTCTGGTGTATATAGTATAAAGGCATTTTCAGCTCCTGTTTGTTCAGTTTCCCTCTGTCTAACCACCTGTCTCTCTCTGCCTCCATTAATCCCTACCTATGTTCTCTGTCACCACAGTCCATCATGTCCAGGAAAGTGGTCAGGACCAGCAAGTTTCGCCACGTCTTCGGACAGGCGGCGAAGGCTGATCAGTGCTACGATGACATCCGCATCTCTCAGATGACCTGGGACAGCACGTTCTGCTCCGTCAACCCGAAGTTCGTGGCCATGATCGTGGAGGCCAGCGGTGGAGGAGCCTTCATGGTGCTGCCTCTGAATAAGGTAGGTGTGGAGGCCTAGAGGGCCATCGGCGTGGTGCGCAAGAGCTACCTGTGGCAAGCTGAGCTGAATCCAACTTGTGCACTCCAGGTTTTCATGGAAAATCCCTTTCGGAGAAACATGCAGAACCTTGATTCTCCATTCCAGCATTCCTGGCAATGCAATAAGGCTTGATAAAAACAAAACCTAAAAAAATGCATTTTATTTAACATAAATAGATGCTTCTTTAATGCATGGTCGATGCAGACATTTTCTTAGCTCTTTTAACACCTCCCACATGTGGACATGCCACTTCTTTTTGCCCCATTTTCTTGTCTTTCACACAGTTGTCTTTCCATCGAGCTGTCTGTGAATAATTTGTTAAGCGTGTGACTGCTGTGTGCAGTGAGCAGCACGAGCGATTTTAGAAGCACACTGTACTATGTAGCCAGGCTTCACTGACATTTAGTGGATCTGAAATGTTGAAAGAATGTTCAGTTTCTTTTTCATGAGTAAAGCCAGGCAAACTACAGTCATATCACATGGATTAATGCGCTTCTTTAGCATAATGTTGGGTTGACCTGTTGGGTAAATATTGATAGTTGATGGAAAGCACTTGATGGTTTGATGGAAGGCATCCAGCAAGGCTCTTGCATCAACAAAATGAACACTTTCATTCATTTTGAGCCAAGTCGTTGTTAAGACTGACTGCCATGACATTGCTGCAGGATACAGTATCGAATACAAGATATCTGGAGTGAAAATAGTGGAGAAACATCAAAAGGGTTCATAATGCACTAGTTTAAAAGATGCTGGCTGTTCTGTGGAAGTTTTTCATTTTATACCAAAGAGAATTAAAGGCATCAACATTTGTGAAGTTTTAGAACATAACAAATGTACAAATGAGAGGAGGCCATTCAGCCCATCAAGCTCGTTTGGGGAGAACTTAACTAATAAATCAGAGTTGTTAAAATCTTTTTTGTAACATCCACTAAAGCAGCCCACAATATTAATAGACCAACTTCATGAATGAAACTTGCATTTAACATTCATACCTCAGTATAATCACTATAGCCTTTAAGCCTTTAAGCAGAGTCGTCCATCTGAATTATTTAAGTAAGTGCTTTTGCAATCTTTTAAAGGTTGGTAGTTGTAAAAAAATATCGCTTAAATTAAGGAAATTGATGATGTCATAATTAGGTCATACTGATGGGCCCTGTGGAATAATCATACTCTTAAGAAATGAATAAGGTAGATTGCGTTTGCTAATGCCTTCACGATTCATTCTGGAAATTGTGCTGTTAATGCAACGGATTTGACTGTGAAAGGGAACAAACCTTTGTGAGCAGTTCATTTGTCAGTTAGATTGCTCCAAACCTTACGCGTATCCAGCGGTTAGCTTTACTGGCCAGGGCGAGACATTCACTCAAGGTTTTGAAACTTAGATTCTGAGTTTAAGAAAGGATACTGTCTTAAATAAGGAAGTCTGGGGCAGGCTTTTGTTTTGCATGTCGCTCACTGGCCTGTCGCTTTTTTTTCCATATTTGGAAACCTTCTCTGTCACTGCGGTTGGGTGCAGGATGTGGGGGGCGGGGCTTCCAGCGGAAATAGGTGTAAGCAGACATGCGTTTTATCTTCCCTTGTGCCCGTGTCAGTTATGTGAGCCCTTAGCTATGAGGATTCTTAGTCAACTCAACGCAGTACGACGTCAAAAAGACTGAAACTCCCCTCACCCCCAGATTGCTTTGCGAATTAATTATCGGTTTACGTTCACCTGATCTCTCCATGCGCAACCACATTTTGTCTCACCATTAAAGGAATTTGTACAGAGATTACAGGTTTAAGACTTTAGAGCAGTATTTCCCAATCCAATCTTTGGGGACCCACTGTCAGTCCATTTTTTTGCTCCCTCCTAGTTCCCTACTGGCTGGGAGGTTGCAAAAACTTGGACTGTATGTGGGTCCCTGAGGACCGAATTGGGAAGCACGGCTTTAGCATTAAGTTTCTAGAGAAGGAGAGCAGAGCATCATCCCTGCCTGATCATTTGAGGCTCTCAGACGAGGCAGGTACTCCTATGCTTACTGTCATGTTACAGGCAGTGTAAGAGCTAGAGTAAAGCTGTGTTTGATATGTAGGAGAGAGACTCGGACATCTGTTGTGTGTACGTGACACCATGAACAGAACAAAGCCAGTTCACGTTTTAGCTGAACAGCAAGGGCAAGACGATTAAGTGATAGCCAGAGATAAAATTAGAAAGAACTGAGCATTGAGCAAGAGGTGCAACAACGGGGGCGGTCACCTCTTCGAGGGCTCATGACATCTGGTGCCGAGAAGGCTCGTTTCGCAGTTTTTTTTTTTGTTTTTTTTTGCTGATTAAGATGTAGAAAGATATGAAGTGTGACAGAAGTCCAACTACTGCAGCAAACCAAGAAAGAATTTCAGGACAGAGGCCTTATCACTGAGAGCAGAAATCAAACTCCATTTATTTTGTAATATGCAGTTTAAATATGGCGATATTTTATTGCTGAGTTCTATCTTTCCCCTTTAGGAAACTTCTGTTTTGTACGGTGCTGTTTCTCGTTCATTGATGGTAGACATGAGAAAGCTCACTTCACTTCCTGTGAAATCATTTGTTGGCCGCTGTGGTTATCTGAATGAGTGACACCAGCTGCTGCCAGTGATTAAGCCCACAGTGGGATTTCTCCAATCATTAATAGAGCTTGAGTCTAACAGAAGGTTGAGCTGGATAAAGCAGAAGATTTGAGAAGAAGTATGTTATAGCCAGAACATTCAACCCTAGGCACCTCGGAGGCATTATGGGTAACTGGAGGCTTAGCTCTTGACCTGGAATCAGTTTCCTGATGCCATCTCTCATGTCCATTATTATTTTTCTCTCTTTGTGTCCTTAGTCCTGTATCTGACCAACCATTACATGCCTGTTCTCGTGTTCCTTCTGGACACCGTGTACATAATGAGTTTTCCATGTGTATCTGTATTCCTTTGTATGTACATTCATATATGGATGCACATATCTGAGTTTACCTCAGCACACAGTAACCAGCTGCCCCCCTTCCCCAGACGGGCCGTATCGACATGTCCTACCCCACAGTGTGCGGTCACAAAGGGCCCGTTCTGGAAATTGAGTGGTGCCCTCACAATGACAACATCATTGCCAGCGGCTCAGAGGACTGCACCGTCATGGTGAGGGGCGTGGGGCTTAGGGGCAGGCCAGGGAGGGAATGGGCATACAGACTGCGGTTAGCATCATGCTAATGGTTAACCCTCTACCTGTGGCCCTTCTACAGATTTGGGAGATCCCAGACGGGGGCCTGACTTCCCCACTGAGGGAGCCCGTGGTGAAACTGGAGGGTCACTCCAAAAGAGTGGGCATCCTTAACTGGCACCCCACGGCCCACAATGTGCTGTTGACCGCTGGTACATCCACAATCGCCTTAGGAACCCTTGGGGCTGTTCTCTGTCACTGCCTGTATGGCGACATCAGCTTACCAGCCCTCGATCGTAGCTCTGACGCCCCGCCCCTCCTTCCCCCAGGCTGTGATAATGTGGTGATCCTGTGGAATGTGGCATGCGGTGAGGCTGTGGTGCAGATCAACGACGTCCACTCTGACCTCATCTACAGTGCCTGCTGGAATTCGGATGGATCGCGTATTCTCACTTCCTGCAAGGACAAGAAACTACGTGTGCTGGACCCCCGCAGGGGCACTGTCATCGCTGTGAGTCGTACCCACATTTCCACAGGGCTGCAGGTTTACATTCGGCCCCCCCAGCTCCATGCTTTGTGTGCCTGGAGTTCAGGGTTCCCCTAAGGTCCTCTCATCCCAGAGCATGGATCCCACAGGGAAATGTTTCTCAACCCAGTCCTCGGGGACCCTCAGATGGTCTACATTTTTCCTGCCTCGCAGCCCCCTGCCAGACAGTCCACATTTTTGCTCCCTCCCAGCTGGACTGTCTGGGGGTCCCCAAGAATCAATTTGAGAAACACTAGAACTGGACCATAACAAAACAGTATCACATGACCACAGGGTATCGCATGATCTTAATATTTGATGTCAGCCTGTGGAAATGGCTTCATGTGTGTCACGTGGTCCCCTGCTCACCTTTTTTTCAGGAGAAGGATAAGCCCCATGAAGGCCCCCGGCCTGTGAGGGCAGTGTTTGTGTCTGAGGGCAAGATCCTGACCACTGGGTTCAGTCGTATGAGCGAAAGGCAGGTGGCACTGTGGGACCCAGTAAGTTTCCTCCTACTGTTTGTGGTTGTTGCCCCCTAGTGGCTTGGAGGTCTAGTGGATGGCGGTAGCAGTACTAATTGCTGCTGTGTTTTGATAGGCTGATTTCTCAGAGCCCCTCACCTTACAAGAGCTGGACACAGGTAGTGGGGTCCTGCTGCCTTTCTTTGACCCTGACACTGGAATCATCTACCTCTGTGGCAAGGTATGGATGACACCAGGGGCACCTGTTCCTGCATTTTCATTGATGCAAACAACTTGCACAAAAACCTAAATACACCAAACTACACAAAAATACTACCAAAATACACATTTGGGCTGACTTGTTATTTGTGTCAGTGCTTGAAGCTGACCATGAGCTGGTGACCACCAGTGTGCTCTAAATCCAACATCAGAACACATCTTAAAATTCACTTAAGGCCGCCATGACTGTTTCATTTCATTTCAGTGCATTCAACTGCAGGGCATATAAATGTATATGCAAACACACCACGATCCACACGGAGATGTAAGCATGTTTTGCATAAAAGACATCATGTCTAGACCTGCCTTGCGTGCTCGGTGCTTGAAAGCAGCTGTTTTGCACCTCGTGGTGTGTGTGTGTGTGTGGGGGGGGGGGGCTGGAGACCTATGGTTGGGGTTTTTCTGATGTGTAACTGTGCACCACCACATTCCAGGGAGACAGCAGCATTCGGTACTTCGAGGTGACGGACGAAGCACCTTTTGTGCACTACCTGTCCATGTTCAGCAGTAAGGAGAGCCAAAAGGGCATGGGCTACATGCCCAAGAGAGGCCTGGAGGTCAACAAGTGCGAGATCGCCAGGTGAAACCCAAGAACCTGCCCTGCGTCCCCTAATGGACAACAGCGATCGCCCGCAATGGACTATTCTGAGCATCTGTGTGTGTGTTCCTCTCCTGTCAGGTTCTACAAACTCCACGAGCGGAAGTGTGAACCCATCATCATGACCGTACCTCGGAAGGTATGTGCACGTGTTCCTCAACTGGTATTGGTTGTCCTTGTGTCACATGAACCGTTAAAGGATGGTAATGTGACCGATTTTTAATGCACCAAATGCGTACACCAAACGTCCTTCATTGTTCTGTGGAGTTCCTCTATGGTGTACTCTGAGCATTGATTTCTTTTTTTTTTTGGCTTTGTTCTCAGTCTGACCTGTTCCAGGAAGACCTTTACCCAGACACGATTGGTCCTGAGCCTTCGGTGGAGGCTTCTGATTGGTTTGCGGGCACAGATGGCAAACCAATCCTCATCTCTTTGAAAGATGGCTTTGTGGCAACTAAGACTAAAGAGTTCAAAGTTCACAAGACTCTGCTGAGCACCACATCAGGCAGCAGTGGAAACAGGAATGGCGACAGTGTGGTAAGAAGATACCTCATGCCATGAGAGGAACCATGCCAGTGCTGTCTTGGTGATGCGCAGCTGCGTCAGACTGAAACAAAATCATCACACTTGTTTATCACACTTATCTGGACTATTGCTCTTTAACGCTTGATGCATCCCATGCTTCCTCTCGTCCCCAGGATCTGCGCTCCATCCAAGAGGAACTGAAGCAGCTGAAGGCAACAGTAGAGGAGCTGACTGAGAGAGTCAGCGAGCTAGAGAGCAAGTAATGAGAGAAAGATGGAGCAGGGAAGGGATGGAAGGGACAACGTAAGATGTATAATAAATGTGAGAAGGTTTCAGTGGTATAGTGGGTGAAAGTGGAGGAGCAAAAGGCATAGTGATGTGGCAGGAGCTTATATAGCTCAGCTGAGAAAAGCATGACAGTATTTTACCAAGCAGTAACATTTCTTTTACAGGCTGAAGATGTTGTCGTTTTTGATAGAGATTCGGTTCCAAGTATGTCATGCGTTTCTTGTGTTCTGTAGTTTCATTGAGATTTTATTGGTTTCACACGTCAATGCAGTTAGGATTTAATATACGAAAATACATTTGCATTTTTGGATAAATCAAAATAAAGTATTCAGAACATTTTTCAACAGTTATATCAGTTTTATTAGTTTTTTTTGCGAGCTTGCAAATATCAGTGCTGGGAAACAATGAGAAACAAAGCTGTTATTTTACTCCTGCTTAATCTCTTGATTTTCATCAGACTGAGAAGATCTGAAATTCATAAATCTGAATAGTTCTTTACATGCTTACAGGGATTTGATACTGTACCTACACCTGACAGTCACATTTCACACCCCATCCTCCCTCCCACCAAAATTTGCAGATGGCGGGTTTTTACACTACATTTTTAATTTGGTCCTTAAATTTAAAACATTATAGAAAAGAATACAAAAAGTCATTTAAAAATATTTAGTAGACAATTTATGAAAGCTTAACTAGCATACTGCTCTAGATGTTTGTCTCCCCCTATTGGGGCCTTTGTGTATATACAGTATATCCCACCCACCTGAGCGTTTCCTCACCACAACTAATAAATGAAAAGCTAAATGAAACCAGATTGTCTCTTAAAAGTTAGTAGTATTTACATGCTAATCTTTACCAGCCCCCTGAAGCTGTCTGCCCCCCCCCCACACCCCACCCTGAATTAAACGTAATTTTTGCTGGGTGCGGAGGCACTGTTGCTATAGTACTTAGCAGTGCCGCCTGAGCCTCCAGAGCGCACTTTGCTGAAGCAGCAGAGCAGTCCTCCGCCCAGCAGGAGGAGCACTCCACCGGCCCAGCCAATGAAAATGCAGGCACCCAGCTCCATCTTCTGCGGGTTCAGAGGGTTCTGGAAGTCACGGATGATGCCGTTGGCCGTCCAACTGACGGGGATGATGAGCAGGAGGCCGGCGAGTATCAGGCCGATTCCGGCCGTCAGTGCAATGCGTGGCTTGGCGTCCTCGTTCTCCACGCAGGTGGTGAAGTCAGCACCGGCAAATAGGATGAGGATGGAGAGCACGGTCAGCATACAGCTGATGATGGTCATGGCCCGAGCCGCCTGCATGTCGGAGCTGAGGATGAGCAGGGAGTCGTAGGCCTTGCACTGCTGCTGACCCGTACTCTGCACCACGCAAGACATCCAAAGGCCCTCTGTGGTCTCCTGTGTGGGGGAGAGCAGAGAATTCATGCTGGTGTTGACTCAAAGGCCTCTGCATCTGGCCTCTACATCTCTGTGTTCACAACACTTTCACTGGGGTTTAACTTGATGTTAACTTAACCAGGCAGCACAGTTGTTAAAAAACTAGGCTAGAGGCAATAAAAGGTGACAGATATTTTAGAGGGTGAGGCCCATCATACCATTGGCACTGAACTGCTTCTCAATATATAAACAAAGCAAGAACTTATTGTACTTTTTTATCTCCTTGGAGATGAAACAGGAAGAAATGACTGTACCTGCGCAGTGACGATGTTTTGTCCTGTGAAGGAAGACTCTCTCCATTTGGGGATGGCACAGCAGATGATGGCTGCCACTAGGCCCAGTATCCCCAGGGCCACACAAACGATGTGTATTCCCGCATTGCCCATGCTGGTGGATAATAGGTAGGGGTTAAACCCTATCTGTTAAAAATGTCAGCCATCAGAGGCTGTAACAGTGTAATAAAGTTGCGCTCTTGCATCGCTCTTCCCTCGCATGCTCATACTCTGGGCACATGCGGGTGGGCAAGTCTGTGCAAGGCAACATAGCTAAAGGCTACATTTAAAAACAGAGCTATGATGAATGACACGCCCTAGGGCTCGAGGACCGGTCCTGACACGTCTATACCGTACTCTGCTGTTTTCTGGGGGATAGTCTCCACTCCCGAACCCATGTCTCAGCAACCCCTCACTGACTAACTCCCGCTGCCCCCCCACTCCCCCCGACCACATCCCAGAACTCCTTGCTCAATGCTTTGCTGCATGTATTCACCATCACCCCGAAATAGACATGAATCATCGCGACATAGTAAATATATACAACGGGGTGCTTAACACTGACGTGGAGATGGGGGAAGAGATTCTACGAAAGTAGGTGTTGGTCCCTGGGGCAAAGAGGCAATGTTTTTCCCGTGATACGTTGAACCAAGATACTATATGCCTACCATTTTAGCTCCACGGGTATTTTATATGTCTAGCAAAATAATTTTGATATGACTTCAATGTGAATATCCATCACTATAGTTACCTGAATTAAAACTAAGTAGATTGCTTATGATATTAAATGTTCCCCAATAGTCAGGATATCCACTTACATTACACATTATAATTCAATAAGTTAAGCATGAGTGATTGGCCGTATTTCAACATAAAAAAATCCCAATGATTGGTATTTTGTTAAGAAATCAAAAGGAACAGCATAATCAGATAGAATGTGAAAACCCACCACCAAAAAACAGTATATGTCTGATTTTATCTTCCACATAAACAAAACTATATAGTCTTATAAACCAGTAAAAATGCATCATATTCTGTCTCCCGGTATGCATGTTATGATGTCTATTTAGAGACAAGTTACACTTCATAAGAACTAATTAAATTAAATCAAATTAAATTCAAGTGGTAAAGTAATGCAATGTTAAAGTACCTTCTGTAGTGTTCCCTGGGTTCCCAACAGCAGAGAAACGTCTTGGCTGCTTAATCCTTCGCTTCTTGCAGGCGCAGTGGTCTGTGCAGACTTGATGTAGGAGCCTCTGTGTTGAGGGAACTCTCGTGTTGGGGGCTTTTGTAGAGGAATGTGAGGTGTAGGGTGGGGCACTAAAGGTGGCGTAGGGGTGCTTATGGGATGGCGGTTTGGACCAGACTGAACTTGTCTGTCCTTCTTGTCTACTTTTAGTTCCTTGTCTGTAAAGCGAACGGCAAACCAAGAGGAACTCTCCCATAAAAACTGGCAAAGGTTTGCCATGAATGGCATAAAACTTCAACAGAAATCTTTTAGATTCAGTGATTAAGGAAAAAATGCTCAATATTCAAGATTTGTAATAAGATGCAATTAACCGTATATTTACATATATTGGTTTTACTGTAAAATGATTTTTTATTTGACCACCGTTACATATAATATCTCCATTGTGATACTGCTACATGACTATTAAAAATAAAGGCGGAATTATTTTAATATACTATTTTCCTCCCCTTTCCCCACCATACCCCCGGGCCTCGTTTCTGAGTCATTCCACAAGACGATAGCATCGTTAAATCCCTCCTGTAGCCGAAACTCCAGATAGAAAACAACGATAATAACCAAGGATAGACAGGTGGAAGTTGCTGATAGTTACTGGAATTTCTAGGAAAAGATGAGTAATGGTGTGAAACCCACGGGATAGGTTGGGAAATTCAGTGGTATACAAACATTGGGAAAGAAGATGTCAGGTTTTGCACGCACACAAACCCCATCCATACTTTTTCCATGCAGTTTACCCAATTCAGCATCGTGTAAGCCTATCCCATGAAGCAAGCACGAAGGCGCATCCGGAATGGGACGGCATACTGATCATTTTTCCTAACTAGTTGATTTTGCACTGCCAGAGGAAGCTTATGCAGACACAGGGAGACCATTATTACACATATAGGCCGGAAAACAACTAAATAAACAGCCCAGGAGGTGATGAAACTTTGTTGTTATTCAGTTCAAACATGCTTAGCGTACAACGATTTTTATTTAACTTAATCTGATTCCTAAGAGCCATGAAACCAAATTAGTACAAATTAGTATTTGGTATAATGATTTGTATATCTCATTTCGCCCCGTCTTTCACTTCCCGTAGCTCTGTGGGTTTTGAATGATCCGTTCATTCAGCTGTAACGAAAAGCCATTTCACTCAAGACAGTTAGATCTCTATCATGGAAAAACTTCTACACTAGATGGCGCTCGTTCCCGTGCTACGTGGAGTTCGAGGCAACAAGTGGATTTGTGGGAATTGTAGTTTTCTCAAAACTTCATCTGCTGCAGACATGCGCTATTGTCTGCAAGACGTTTAAAAAATCTTCATTGGGAAACTTCTTTCGGTTGTATATGCTTGAAGCTTTCCAACAATTACATCAACATGTCGACTGCTTTTTGTGATATGGAATTTAGCGGTTCCAAGATGGATGGATGGAAAATGGATGAATTGTTAGAAATGTAAAACATTTAATACTTCAGTGTTCAGTTAAATGCGAGCGGTTGACAAGTCGCGGTGTTTATTATACGCATTCTATAGCATATATGTTATATATTTGCATTTTAGAGTAGCATGTCTTTCAGCATGAAATCGCAAAATAGAGAAACATAAAGCACATAAGCAACTCTACCGATTTTAGGACCACGAGCAGCTACTATTCCCTGAGACCGGCTTGCTCCTTCGCCCTTTTTCAACTCTGTTGACGTCATCCCACGGACCCTAAGGCGGGACCCGGGTTGGCTACAACACGCATGTTGAGCGGACTTGTGATCAATCAAAATCGAGAAGCCGGAGACGAAGGTGGTACTTTCTTGTAAGATTGACACCACGTCTACCCAATCGGATGTATGTTCCTACCCCTCTTTTACTCTCCCTTTCGAACAACACGGCCCTTTTAATTTGAAAGTTGAGTGGAAGGAATAAGAAAC
Source organism: Mormyrus iriodes (assembly GCA_011763525.2). Classification (NCBI taxonomy): domain Eukaryota; kingdom Metazoa; phylum Chordata; class Actinopteri; order Osteoglossiformes; family Mormyridae; genus Mormyrus; species Mormyrus iriodes. Next base: position 16,155,904 of record JAAGVU020000044.1, on the reverse strand, counting down.
AGAGGAATTTGGGTAAACGGGGTAGTGAAAAGGCACAAGGGGTTACACTGAATATACATTCCTCGTTTCTTATTATCCACTTTAATATTAGCTAGCTATCGATAGTGCGGATAAGTTAGGGAACAGGCTAACGTGAGCTATCGATAGCTAGCTAAAGATAAGACGGGGAGCAGTCATTAGCAAGTTGGCTGGAATTGGCGGATCTGTTGTTCTCCGGTTATATAATAAAATTACAAAAAACAGCCACTTCACCTATTTTGTTGAGAAAAAATCGTCTTAACGACAGATTAAGGGAGCAACGGGGGAGAAAGACTTGACTGCTCGAAAACGACAAAAAATTAAGTAAAATGGCGGAGCCGGACAAATTAAACATTGACTCTATAATACAGCGTCTTCTGGAAGGTGAGAAGTTTTTATTTTCCCCTGCTGTTTGTTTTATTAAATTGCTAGCCGTACTGATGCAGACTGTCGTGGTTGGTGGTAATTTTACGAATGGACGGAGCTAAGGGGGCTTGAAGCCGGGGGAAGATGAAGAGCAAAGGGAAGAACATGGGCGGCATAGGCGGGGAAGAACCGGGGCACGAGTCGGGAGCCGGGCGAGCCCGCGGAGAGGAGCCTGGAAAACGCCACAGAAACGCCTTTTTAATTAGAGGTCCTACCCCCAAGTACATGTTTCAGGTGGCGAAGGTGGACACGCCGGACTGGGTGGCTTACAGGCTGTTTATAGCGCCTTTTACCCCGGTAACCAGATGCTACCCTAGTATAGGTAACACGTCTGGTTTGTTGCCTGGTCCCGGTTGCTAACGCATCCGCTGTTGAGCAACCACAGAAATACAAGCCCAAGGCGATAACGTTTGTAGTTCATACTTTATCGTATAAATATATTGGAAAATCTAAATGCGCATATGTATTTAATATACGTATATATAGTGACACATCGACTGATATGCGTCTTTAGTACGTGTAAATGTGTGTGCATGCATGTGAAACGATGCCTTGGTTTAAAGAGCTAAACAGTGATGTATATAATATAACCTCTTATATACTTGCTAGTGAATCAAGAAACGTTAAGGTGAGCAGTGCGTTTCCTTTGGTCGTCCATATCGTGCATTTTTGGTGAATATTTAATAATGTTAAGTGTGACATCGGTCCTGGGAGTGTGGCCGGATGGTTGGACGCGAAGGTTGTGAATGAGGGGGTAAAATGGAGGGGGCTGAGTGTGGGGGCTGGGGGTGTCTGAATATCAGGGCTGGGAATGGACCTGGTACTCCCCCCGTAGTGCCGCACACGTAACCTTGCCATTTGCGCCGACATATCGCTAAATAAACGCGTTTCATTTTTAATTTTTAAGCAGCACTTTGGAAACCTTAATATCTGCGGGTAGGTTGAGATGCAGGGTGTGAAAAAACCTGTTTAACGGTAATTTGGAAATAATGTCTTGCTCGTGTGTCATCCGTAAGTCACGACGTCCAAATAAGAAAAAAACGGTTTCGCTCTACCGCTTAATGCCTTCTGAAATGCAAGCGGGAATCCGTGGGATTTGTATAAAATGTCAGTTTCCACCAGTTCTGGGCATAGTACGGGGACATCCATACTGTGATATCTACCGGAGATATCAAGAAAAATGGGGTATTGCTTGGGGCATCTGACACGTTAGATTTTACAGAAATGTAATTCTGCATGTTGTCCGGCAAATTTAAATCTAAGAGGTAAAAAGACTAGCAGATTGAGGCAAGTCTTTATAAATGGGCCAAAAATGGATAGGGAGGGTTAACTGTGAAAAGCACGTGGTAAAATGTTGCAAAATGAAATCATCATGGAATGATGCCAAGGGTAGTTGTACTCTTGATTTGAGCCTCATTTAAGTAATGCTGCTTGACCACAAAAATGAGCACATTTAAATTCCCATTTGCTAGCCGCCATCTGTTTGGGGGGTATTTAATGGATTTACATATTCTACCGACCTGGTTGAATATCTACCTGTTGCAAACTGATGGGTATAACAGAATTCCCATTGTTCCATAAGGGGCCTTACTGAAAACCGTACTGCAGGAGTCAAATGTGGAATTGGTGATTTAACCTTAGGCTGATGTGCCATGGTTTCAGCATGGTAAACCGTGTGAGAAGGAACTTTTTAAATCGTTAACACCTGCCAAAGGCTTGTATAACCAAAAAAAGGCTAATTGTAATTCTGTTCTCGGCAGGGTTTAAAAAACAGGAAGTTGAAGCTTCTGCCTTGCTCGGAATTTCTGATATTGTAGATGGTGCCGTTTGGAAAGGTTCAGATTTGTATCTTTGCTAATTGTGCATGTTTTTTAAAAAAACCCCTTTTTAAATTCTTATTTACTGCACTGTAATGGGAGGCCGTGGCCCTGCTTGCGTGCCCGCTCCCTTACTCAGGTTAATAGCAGAGGCTTTCCGTGGCTCTGTGAATCCTACACCAGTGAGGTCACGGGTTCTTCACCGCCAGAGTGAGAGGATTAATCACAAGTCACGAAGGTGTGTCGGGGCCACGGGGCTGCTATTGCACAGTCGGGATGAAAGTTTTAGACGTGTCAGATCCAGGGATCTGGTGTGGGGGCTTTTCGATGGGAGGCCAATGTCTCACCTGCACGACGCATGGATGCAGGGCTTTAATCTAGTAAGGATTTACACTTGTGTGTACACTGAAGTATTTGTAAAGGTTTTGTGTATCTAAAGATTTCTGCTAAAATCTGTTTACATCTGTAATCATACATGTTTCTGATCTGGACCGGCTCTGGTTTGCCTAAATCTTTCTTAGGAAGCCTAAGCATTTATATTACCACTTTTATAGTAGATGAACTGCTGGGGAGGTGGGGTGGGGGGGGGGCATGGAAAAAACGGGCCAGATGATCCAACCTTTGCTTCCATGGTTACTTCGTTGGTGTAATGAGTCCTGAGGGTGACTGGAAACCCGCTTGGCCCCTTGCGAAGGGGGGAGTGGGGGGTGTAATGGCACAAATGCCAGAATAATGGAGTTGTGGGTCAGGTAGCAGGTTGTATTTTTTTTTTTCTATTTTTGAATATAATAACTAGGCTTTCAATAAGTTGCTGAAGGTTTAAGTCTAGATTTCATGCCCTTAACCACTGTGTTCTTATAACCTGAAGGTTGCTGGTTTAAGTCCCAGCAGGGGTCTTGCTGATGTGCCTTTGAGCAAAGCATTTCAATGCATTGCTGTAGTAGAAACCGAAGCTGTAAAAATGGGTAACCCTGCGAAGCTTCATTGGGTGAAAATTCCTGCTAAACAGCTTAATGTTTTTTTTCCAGCAAAGCCCTTAACTTGAGTTTTCCCATTAAAACATGCAGTTATGTGAGTGCAAGAGACCAGGAAGAATTAAAGCATTAATGGTCCTTCTGAGCGCCTTTTATAATGCAATTTTTATGGACTAAATGAGAAGAGAAGCAGTGAAGTTAACCACACTGACATCTTTCTCAGGAAGGAGAAGCATTATGATGTTGCCCTAGTGACGGGGCTCTGTACTTTTCCTTAATTACTTGCTGGTTTTTATTTGTGGTTGGATTCTTTTCTGCACACTGAATCGCCTCTTTTCTGGTGGTGAAGATCTAACCTTTGGCTAAAGACATTTGTCTGAAGGTTTACAGCTTCGGTTCACCTTCAGTCCAGACTGGAGTCCTTTTGCTGTTATGTAATCTGATGTTTATGTAATGTCTAACATTTATCTAATTCTGTATATTTTTTTACTTTACCAGACTCCTGTGCGATGCTGTACCCTATGCCAGTTGCCTTTAAAAAAAGCTTTTTTTTTTTTTTTTTTTTTTTTTTTTTTTTTGTTTTTTTTTTTTATTTTAGGGGTTTTTTTAATTTATAATTTAAAATTTTTTTTAATATGCTTTTCTTCTGTTCTTTTGTGGTGGTCTTTTTT
>JAAGVU020000044.1:16127175-16151898 GCA_011763525.2 Mormyrus iriodes | reverse complement strand
TTTTTTCTTATTTTGTATTTTTTTTTACTTTACCATCCTCCTTTGTTATTTTGTACCCTATGCCATTTGCCTTTAAAAAAAGCTTTTTTTTTTTTTTTTTTTTTTTTTTTGCAATGATGCTTTTTTTAATGTTAAGGATTATTATAACTGATAATTTACAATTATATTAAGGAGCGTTTCAGGCTGACCTTCGTGGCTGGCCTTTTATGAAAATGCGTATAGTGCTATTGGCACTGTAGATTGTATACAAACTTAACAAGTCAGATGCTGGTCGTAAGTGGAGTGGTAGTGGATAGGGCTGGTACCTCCACCTTTACATGATGTGCATAATGGATGCCTGGTAGGCTCCTGCAGTAGGCACAATATTTAGATGGTGTGGGAGGTTGCAGGTTTTAGATGCATTTGGTGGGGGTATACACCCATGCAGTATTTGGGTTTTACGTTTCGTTTGCCGGACTCCACAACTCACCCCTTGGTTACCCTCCATCCATGTCAGTAGCATGTTGCCTATTTGTTTCACGGCTAACTTTAGAGAGCACTGCCGGGGCTTAGCATGCCTTAATCCAGGTTTCACGTGACAAGCTGCTGCATCCTATTTATACCGCTGTGCTTACGCCAGGTCCGAGACCTTGCTGCTTCTTGGAGTTGAATCAGTCGATGCCACTGTTGCCGTGCACTGTGCTTGTTTAAACAGAATCTGTATGGGGTGTTTGTTTTAGAAGCACATTTAAATGCCGATCTAGTCCTCTTCATAGCTGGCCTGCCGACAGCAGGCCATGTCTGCATACCTGGTCGCTTTCTGCCTCCACATTTCCTCCAAATGTAAACTGCAGGGCAGACAGGAACCATAAACCAGGTACCTGCCGGTGGTGTCTGACCTACTGAGGCTGTCGAGCTGTTCTGTACCATTCTGCATGCAAAACTAAACATCCTGAAGCCTGTGATGCTTCAAGTCACACATACTAACCCTGCAGACACCCACCTGCCCCCCCCCCCGCCCGATGCAATATAAAAGATTCAGCCCTCCCTAATTTAGAGTTTATTGAAGTGCCCTCTGGGCAGGGAATTTTAAAGCTGTCCGGTGATCCTTATGAACCTGCAGTGGGTATTTTTGGCTGGAGTGAGTCAGGAGTGCTTTGATCTCCCCGGCACCCTGTGATCTGTCACATCAGTGACGGTGGCCTCTCGAGTCCCGTTCTGTTGGCTGGACCTTGTCCCGCAGGATGCCCCTCACTTCAGATCTCCCCGAGACAGCTGCCATCATACATGTGTATTCCTACTGGAGCTGTGTCCATACGCTGCATTTCATGGTTACATAATATATGCTGGTGCTTATTTCATATGAAAAGCTTATATATTTTGTTTTACTTTGTATGCAGTAATTAAAGGGCAGGTTGTCTGAGTAATGTGCTTGATGTGTTTGTTTTCAATTACATCACATAACTTAGGCTGTTTTACGGCTCTAATGGTGAACAGGTGTGCAGCTGTGAAATCCAACATGCCTCAGAGCTCACTGTGTTGGCCCCGTGGGTTGGCCTGGATTTACTTTTTAATTTTTTTCCAGTGTAATTAACATTCACCTTCTTCCGTCCGGACAGTGTCCCATGTCACTGATAAGCCTAGAATTCAGTGGCAGCAGCTGTGCTGTTTGGCATTTATATTAGCCGGCAGATTTGTGTGATTGTTGGCTAATCGTCTGATTACAATTGAGCCGCTGTTGAAATTTTTTTTCTTTGCTTTTCAGAAGCCACTCCCACCTTTGTGAGGCCCCTCCCACTTGCTATATTGTACTCTGGTTCCTACACTGTATTCGTACTGAAGCTTTCCATCCTCTGGAAAATGAGTGGCAGATTTTTTGCCCCCATCTGCTTTTCTTCAATCTTGCCATCGAGATTAAAAAAAGATTTATTAGTTTCTTAATGGTCAGTGCAGTTTTGAGTGTTTAAGCTTTCTCCATGCTAACGCTCACTGTTTACCAGTTGGCCTGTTCCTCCATCCCCAGTGAAGGGCTCCCGGCCGGGCAAGAATGTGCAGCTGACGGAGAACGAGATCCGCGGCCTCTGCCTCAAGTCCAGGGAAATTTTCCTCAGCCAGCCAATCCTCCTTGAACTCGAGGCTCCACTCAAGATCTGTGGTGAGTGCTGATTGGACGGCTACCTATGACCTACTTGTGATTGGTGGGTGAATTGTGATCCTGCGTGTGCCTGCCTGGGTAATACAGCTCCTTAAATGACAAGCGTTATCCGACAAGTCAGGCTTCAGGCCCAGGGGGATGATTTTTTTTTTCCCATTAGAGAGAGACAGTAGGTTGCAGTGTTTGCCGCTGGATTTGTCCCACTTATGCGTGTGATAATTGGAGATTCTTGTTCCTTAAGATCCGTTTTTAAATGGCAGCACAGATACTGCTCAGTGAAACTGTTTGCAGCTGGTTCTGATTTATTCTGTTGCGGTTCGCTTGTGTCTTTTTGACTGAAGGCAAAGCTGTGCTGATTATTCCATCGTTGGCCAAGCTGCTTCCTGTTCAAAAATAGTCACTACATGACGTGCAGTGCTCCATCTTCCACACAGGTGACGTCCATGGGCAGTACTACGACCTCCTGCGACTGTTTGAGTACGGCGGCTTCCCCCCGGAGAGCAACTACCTGTTCCTGGGTGACTATGTGGACCGGGGCAAGCAGTCACTGGAGACAATCTGCCTGCTGCTGGCCTACAAGGTCAAGTACCCTGAGAACTTCTTCCTGCTGCGGGGGAACCACGAGTGCGCCTCCATCAACCGTATCTACGGCTTCTACGACGAGTGTAAGTGAGGGGCGGGGACCCGGCAGGCCGTTAGTCACCATGCTCTGGCGACGCGCCGTTACATAAGCTGCCCTGCTGCCGTTGTACAGTCACTGCGTGTTCGGCACCGGTGGGGGGGCTAGTGCTTACTCACCCACGAGCGGCGCTGCCGTGTGCCCAGCCGTGGCCGTCGACTGTCAGGCTGCGCTTCTCCACAGGAGCAAACCGGTTTTCTTGCCTATGTGTTTTACGCCTTGTGCTTGGTCCCCCCCCCCCCTTTCCCAGGTAAAAGACGGTACAACATAAAGCTCTGGAAGACGTTCACAGACTGCTTCAACTGCCTGCCCGTGGCCGCCATCGTCGATGAGAAGATTTTCTGTTGCCATGGAGGTTTGTTGTTGCTGTTATGTATTTGTGGTCCCTGTCTGCCTCCAAGCCTCCTGTGTCCTCGCCGCAAGGATTCGAGGCAGTGGCTGTGATGTCATGAGGCACACTTCTGACAAAAAAAGCTCCACTGTTTAAGAAAAAATCACCATCTCTTGCATTGAGTATAGTGAGGCAGAAGCGATATTTTATGAGCTGTCAGGGTACACTAAATGGTCTGAATCCAGCAGTGATGAAACGCAACAAAGGCCCTGCATCCGTTCCAAAACAAACACATACTGTGTGTAGAAGGATATTTACAGGAGTCATTGTAGGGCAGTGAGGCCCTGTGCAGGGGGGTGTCCTGTCACTGACCCAGAGTGCCGAGCACGTAACCTCCGGCTCAGGCTGTCATCCTGGCTTTTCCTGTCACTCTGTCTTGTTCCTACTTAAGTCTGCGGTTTGGAGATCCGCCGCTTTTCAGTTTCTGTGTCATGACTCTTGTTGCTACATGCCTTTAACCTCCACCCATGTAGTTTAACACACATCCTCCGGGCTCTGTAAAAGTTCCACCCCCCTGGGGAAACGTGTAATCCTTTTGTTGCCCAGTCCTGGGTTGGGTTACGGGTTTTTGGGAGGCGTTGGAGAAGCCACGGCACGTTTATTGTGCCGAGAGCATCTGTATTCAGACTGCCGTTTTGCAGCCTATCATCTGCGGCTGACTTGATGTTTTGAAAGCAGAGCCTCTTGAAGGTGATTAAGGATCATCACCATATTCATCACCATCGTTGCCGCAGCTGACAGGAGCATAACGGATGACCAGTCGGTGTGCTCAGTGTATCACGTGTCCTCGCCGTCCACAGGCCTCTCCCCGGATCTGCAGTCCATGGAACAAGTGCGCCGTGTGATGCGACCCACGGACGTGCCTGACCAGGGCCTGCTCTGTGACCTGCTGTGGGCCGACCCAGACAAAGATGTGCTGGGCTGGGGCGAGAACGACCGCGGGGTCTCCTTCACGTTTGGCGCTGACGTGGTGGCCAAGTTCCTGCACAAGCATGACATGGACCTTATCTGCAGGGCGCACCAGGTGGGCGGCCATGTAGAGGGGCTGCACCCGCTTTGCCTTAGTTGGGTTATGTAATCGGGGGGGGGGGGTGGGGGTGTAACTTGTAAGGCTGTTGCCATAGCTGTCTAAAGAGGCTTATCAGATTGTGCATCGGGCTGAATTAATAGATCTATCTGGGCGTCTGTGTACTGTAGTGTAGCACAGTCCTGTTTATGGTTCTCGCACCAAAGTAGCTGTTGCCAAAGTTCTTTGTGTCCCTGGGGCCTTGTGCCCCATGGCACCGTTTTGGGGACCTCACCTGAGCCGCTCTCTCTACGCAGGTAGTGGAAGACGGCTACGAATTCTTCGCCAAGCGGCAGCTGGTCACCCTGTTCTCGGCACCCAACTACTGCGGCGAATTTGACAACGCGGGAGCCATGATGAGTGTGGATGAGACTCTCATGTGCTCCTTCCAGGTGGGCCGCTGAGGTGCCTTCGCTATTTTGTGTGTGTGCGCGCACGCACCCGTACTCCTGACTAAAATCAGCACTGACTCTTCCCTTGTTCAGATCCTGAAACCTGCAGATAAGAAGCTGTACTCCTACGGCGGAGGAGGGGGCATGGGGTCGGGACGTCCGGTTACCCCACCTCGAAATTCAGCCAAAGGCGGGAAAGCCAAGAAATAGCACCTGCTGAACCCCCCCCCCCCCAACTTACACCTCCTCCTGCTTCTCTACCTCCCTCCCTCCTTCCCACCCTCCCTCTATTCCCCCTCCATCACCAAACAACGGCAAAGCAGTATCCAGGGTTCTGTTTTTCTGGTCTCCTGATTCTTGGTACTGCGTAACTTTTAAGGTGTGCATGAACGATTGAGAGGTTTGTGACGAGATGTCCTTCGTATGCCCGGCCTTCCTCCGTGCCCTCAAAACCCCACCCTCATTCCTCCAGCACGCTTGCTCTGAACGCACACAAGGTGGCAGCACCAAGGAGTCCTGCTGTGCGTCACAGCCAGCGTGGGAAGAATTCTGCCATTGTTTATGTAAGGCCCCACTCTCCTTTAATCTGTCAGAGATGCCAGTCTCTTTAAAGGGATAGTGGGGGGGGTTGACAGGCAGCCTCGCACATACGTGACAATTCTGTGTCGCACGCCAGCGTGCAGAGGGATGGGTGTGCGTGTGTGTGCGGGAGGGGGAAGATGCGCAGAGACTGGACAGACACACTCACAGAGCAAAATCAGGTGTCATTGTTTTATAGGTGTCAGACTTTTTAAAATTTTGTTTTTAAAGTCGTCAAAGGTGGATTAATAAAGAAATGTTTTAAAAATACAAAGAAAAAGAGCCAAGCTTGCTTTTCTCCATGCTGCCTTTCCATGCCGTCCGTAAGCTTTCTGGTTTATATCTGTGCCCTGCTCCACACGCCCATCGGCCTCATCTGCTCCGTCTCCCCCTTGTGGGACAAGTTCCTTGTCAGGCTTAAATTGCTTTTAAATTGATTTCCTCTTTGCTTCCTGCTCTGTTTTTTGCTTTGCTCATTCATGTTGCCCCCCCCAACCCCCCACCTCCCAGTCTGTCGTTCTGCCCAGAACAATTTGTAAATACAGGCCCCCCGATTTAATTTCCATGTACTGTGGTCAGTGCTTCCCGTCACCTTGTGCGCTCTTGGTCCCACGTGTGAGGTGTAGTCAAATGTACCTTTTAGGTGCCCCCCACTCCCACTAAATGGCACCTGCCTTTTGATTGAAAGGTACAGCTGCACTTGATCAGCTTTCCATAGCCTCCCCCCCCCCCAAAGGTTAGCTGTGGTTAGCTGCCATCCCATGATGCCATTGTCGCTGGATTTCATTGCTTTCCCGCTCCTTGATTTTGCTTAGCTTTATGTATCCCATTCCTCCCTGTGATTGGCTGACTGGTTTCCATTGCCCATCTCGCATTTTTGAGACCAGACCAAGCTGCCGGTTCTTTAATTTCTCCATAAGCTGCCACGTCCTTATACCGTCTGACCAAAAGGTGTCTTGGAGCAATAGCGATGTGCTTCACGATGCCCCCGCTGTCTCTGCTGGTTAATAGGTGGGGTGACTTGTTTCCATTATGTGAATTTAACTTTTTTTTTTTGCAGGGTGTGCGGTTTTGAACAACTTAATTGGTACTGTATAATGAACCTTAAGTTTTACTGTTAAACATGGCGAAAAGCTTGCTGAGAGCGGACGGGTGAGAAATGGAAGCCAGCCCCGTGGTGGGCAGCCAGCGAGCCTGTGCGTACTTCACGGGAGACGCGTTTCTGGGCCACATGTTAATGTGGTGGCTCCGATTCATGGCTGTTTCTCACAACTGGCAGATGGGGATGATTAATGCAAGAGGTAATGTGTCTTGAATATGTATTGATCGCCTATAGGAGGCATTTACAATGCTGTATTTTTTCACCCCTTGTCTCTAAGACAGTGGTTTGATATTCAATGTAATAGTGACTGACAGGGAGGATGTCTTTTTTTTTTTTTTTTTTTTCTTTCCTTCAAAGACAAGGCTTTAATTTGATAGGAACGCTTTTCTGTAATATAGACAATCTCTATAAAGCATTCGGTTTAGAAGCAAGCCATCCGCAATACGAAATGTACCAGGAGGTAATCGTGTTTTTAGCCTATCGGGTAATTGTCTTCGGGAGGAATTGTTGTACATCACCTCAGTGCGAGTGCTTGGTGAATTTCCCCCGACGGCTGGCGATTTAACTTCCAGAGAGCATTATTGAAGAAAAGAAGTCGACGGCGTTTCGTTAACGATCACAATTAATTTTGGTGCATACCTGCAGTAAAATCTACATCACGTATTTCATTTTTTTTTGTTCTCTTTTTACCTGACAGAGAAGTAGGTTAACTTAGGTAACGAGAGTTTGTAAATGTTTCTTTCAAACAATCAGGGACCTTTTCCCCCAAGCACTGACGCTGGGTAGGATACAGACGTTTAAATTGGATTAATCAGTTCATAGGTTTAATAAAAGAAAATATGCTATTTTTTATTTTTTATGTAATTTGTTTTGCAACCAATCACAGATCTTGTCTCTCTGTTACCAGGTAGAAAATAAAAAGTGTATTTGTAGCTTGTGCTTTGTCTTTATTCCATCCCCCTGTAAACATCAGCGGTCGCCTATTCGACAGTCATATTACTTATTTTGTGCTTCGGGTTGGCAGCACCTAACAATACGCAAGTCGGGCTCACCGATGAGGCGGTCTGAAATCAATTTGCGTCTTACTGAGTAATGATCTTGTACTAACACCTAGTTATTCATCAAGTGTGATTTACACATGTGGGTCCGGTTAAAGTGTATGCAAATGCGGTTTAATGTTTCCTGCCATATTAAATTCTGCTGAGATGGACTCAGGCGGCGATAGGAACCCTATATTGCAACTACAGTTTTGCGTCCGTAGTGTTTGCAAACGCAGTCCTCGTATAAAATTAGTACCAACCACAGACTGAGTTTATGACTAATGCATTCCTAGATTAAAGGTATATTCTTTACATATATTCTGGAGTTTCAGTGGGGTTGAAGGTATAGTATACACTGCATGCTTTTACCTCCATTGACTCGATTTATAGGAGTGTTCGTGCTGAGCTGTGGGAGAACTGTTGACTGGTATTTGAATATGGTAATTGTGAAATGAAATGAAACTGGGCCATGACTGCCAGATTCCACCTCTGTGCCAATACGGATCCGTCTATACATCTGCAGTGTGTTTAGCAAGATGGGACTAAAAAAACTCATTCAGAGAATGCCTAATTAATTTTTCACAGTGATTTGTTTATTGGACATTTTAAAAATATGTACCATGATCAGTGGCCTACAGCAGAATAATCTTATTGTGCAACTCTAAACTTTACACCTATAGGTAAAACCATAGGTAAATTTGCTCTTCAGCTACCAGTGTACGGTGTAATTTCATATTTAATTCAATGTGAGAAACTGCGATTTTAGGTACACAGGCACATAAAATGGTCAGACGTGAGAAAATTTTCGCGACATGCTGCCGCCCCGCGGTTGAGCGTAAGTACGACAACTGCTGAACTCAACCTGCGGAGTCGGTTAGGGTTTCCTTGAAGTATGCGGCTTCTTCTGGAATGAGTGCAAGGGTTTGGGTATGTTATGCCATACTCCCATCCGCCGTATTAATATAAAAAACACTAGAACGGCACTGTTCTTCCGTCAGTATTAGAGACCCACGAATACAGACCGCAATCAGGATAAGTGGAGAGGCAATGAAGGGATTAATTAGTGGTATTTAATTCGCAATTTAACGTCTGTATATGAGTTTATCTGTTTGCATATGCTGTCCTTTAGTATGCGTGGTGGTCAGTAGTACTTGAGTTTACTGGCACTGATGAATGGTACAGTTTTGCTTTAAGCATAGATGTTATGCAGGAAAGGAATGTATTCATTTAGTGGCCTTCATGTTTTAGAAGATGTTTTATGACCTGCAGTCAGGGCTGTAGCCAGGATTTTTAAAACGCCGAGGTCAAAAGTGATGGCCCTTCCTAGGTGTGCCTGTAATGGATTGTGGTCATTGGAGTTGCAGGGAAAATACTTGAACTTGACCCTGGTATCCTCAATGGTAAGTAAGGGCATGCCTGCGGTGTATTAATTAGAAAATCCAAAACTTAAGCTGAGAAGTAGTTTTTTTCCCCTCCACAGGAAAAACATTTTGTAGCGGAGGCCAATCCAAAAGGCGCTACAACTTTTTTTTATCCCTTCAAGGAAGAGATGCACCGACTGCATCGGCCAGTTATCGGTATCCGCCGATCACGTGATTAAAAATGAGCCGATATTTACCGCCGATAATTCCGTTTAAAATGGTGACCCATGTTGATTTGCACACCCGCGTACTAAACTCAAAATGTCTTGTCTGGAATTATTTTAACGTTAGCGAAAACGTCGTTACAAATGCATTTTGCGGGCATTGTTCTGCTATAATTTCAGGAGGAAATATTTCAACGCAACAGATTTGATTGCTCACCTTAAGGTGAGACATTGAAAAGGTATGAAGAGTTTCTCAAAAACAAATCCGTTCCAATACAGAAGGATGCAGTACTGCCGAATAACGCTAGTCCAACAGTAACGCAAGCGTTTGGTAGCAAAAGAAAATTCAGTGCAGACAGTGCGAAATCAAAACATATTACTCAGAAAATGATCAGTCCTTCTCTGTTATAAGTAATAAGATGTATGCAGTCATAAAATATAGTACTCTGGGATTGTTGTTGTATGCCAGAGTTAGTGTTTTCTTACCAAAAAAAAATCATATTATTGAAATGTAATTTATTCATTTATTTGCCTAAACTTGTTTAAGCAGAATCTCCCATACAATCGGTATCGTGTCAGTTTTCGAATTAATCGGCTATCGGTATCGGCCAGAAATTTCCTTATCGGTGCATCACTATTTCAGGGTCATTTTGATATGCATAGGCACTGGTTTCCTATGACTACTAGTGGGCTGTACTGTTTATTAGATATGAATATTTTTAAAATCGTAAAATTGATAGTCTGTCACTTGTGGGCGACAGCAATGAGACGCCCCATTATAACGCATTGATAGTAGGGTGACCATATTTTGTTTTACAGGGGGCAGTACGTAAACAGAAGCGCCACTGCAACGCAAATAATCACATAAGAATGTTCCGACTGCCGAAAGCAAATGTCAGCAATAAACAAAGCAAACTCCCGGACGTTTTCGCCAATTTTTAGCTCCTAAAAAAGAACAATAAGTCTAATTCTCCCATAGTGTGTTTGGTCGGTGCGTTTTGGACCTTTTGACTTTCCGTACGCATCCCCCGTTAGCCGTACAGGCTCCAAGATGGCTGCATTGATACATCTCGGAACAATGGCATTACCTGGTAACTTTCACACATTGTGTTTACATTATTGTGTTTTAGTGCAATTACTAGGCATAATTATTTTATGAACGTCATAAAGCGTAGTGTAATAACTTAGGAAAATACACTTAACTAGTTGTTTGGTGTATGCTGTTATAAGGTCATGTTGCGTGTCCTAGCGGGGCATAAAGGAATAACGTCGGTAAGCGCGGGTCATGAGTTAAAATGATTATAACAGTACTGAAGAAATGTTTTCTATTGAGTATTTTATACTGGTTAGATACCTAGCTAGCTACATTAATTAAAAGCCATAGTTAAAATATTGGTAGAACATTATAAACATGTTACCGGTTCAGTTTAGTTGTCTGATTACCTATTTACTTTCTGTGTAGCAGTTCAGTGGTCCTCCTCAGGCTTGCTGCTGAGTCGCAGTCGAACGGAGAGTGTGGTTGTCAGGTTCCTGCAGTTTGCTTTTTCTACCGAATGGTGGCGACATGCTACCCCTTCAGGCCTGGACATACTTATCCGCACACGGACTGTATACGCGCATCCGCATGGAACCGTTCATACTTCTGCGGTCAAGCCCGCACAATTCGCACATGCGCAGGATGCGTGGGAGACGGAAAGGACAATATTATTGTAGCGGTACCGAAAAGATTGGCTGTCACTTTACGGTATTTAGCGTCAGGCACTTAACTATGGAACCCCTAAAAGTACATGAAATTGTTATGATTTCGTTTTGAGTTTCTGCTGCTCACCTGAAAGTACACTATATTGACAAAAGTATTGGGACACACCTCTTAATCACTGAATTCAGGTTTTTCATTCAGACCCATTGCCATATGTGTATAAAATCAAGCACCTGCCCATTCAGTCAGGTTTACAAGTATTTGTGAAAAAATGGGTTGTTCTGGAGAGCTCAGTGTATTCAACTGTAGTGCTGTCATAGGATGCCACCTTTGCAGTAAGTCTGCTCGTGAAAATTTTTCCTTGCTAGATATTCCATGGTCAATATTAAGTGGTATTATTGCAAAGTTTAAGCATTTAGGAACAAAAGAAATTCAGCCACACAGTGGCAGACCATATAAAGTAACAGAACGGGGTCATGAAGTGCTGAGGTGCATAGTGCGTAAAAGTCGCCAACGCTCTGTTGACTCAGTAACTGCAGAGCTCCAAACTTCCTCTGGCATTAATCCCAGCACAGAAACTGTGTGCTGGGAGCTTCATGGAATGGGCTTCCATGGCCGAGCATCTGCATGCAAGCCTCACATCACCAAGCGCAAAGCCAAGTGTTGGATGAAGTGGCGTAAAGCTGGCTACCACTGAACTCTGGAGCAGTAGAAATGTGTTCTTTGGAGTGATAAATCACGCTTCTCTGTCTGGCAGTCTGATGGACGAGTCTGGGTTTGGCAGATGCCAGGAGAACATTACCTGCCTGACTGCATTGTGCCAACTGTAATGTTCACTGGGGAAGGGATAGTGGTATGGGGTTGTTTTTCAGGGGCTGGCCCCCTTAGTTCCAGTAAAGGGATCTCTTAATGCTTCAGCGTACCAAGACATTTTGGACAATTCTATGCTTCCAGTGTTGTGGGAACAGTTTGAGGAAGGCCCTTTTCTGTTACACCAGTGCACAGAGCAAGGTCCATAAAGTCATGGTTGGGTGAGTTTGGTGTGGAAGAACTTGACTGGGCTGCACAGAACCCAGACCTCAACCCCATCAAACACATTTGGGATGAACTAGAACTGAGATTCAGAGACACGCCTTCACATTTAACATCAGTGCCTGACCTCGGAAATGCTCTTCTGCATGAATGGGCAAAAATATTAACGCCTCCCACGTGGAGTATGCCACTGGCAACCGGCACTATGCCCACACCAACTGCCCTGGGCGTGCTGACTACGTAAAGGTATCAGAATCCCACAAAGTCCGATAACATGTTCCAGCCTTGGTAAAATGCAGAACGCACTGTGGAAATGCTCTAGTGTTCTGTTACATTTATTATTATCAAGCAGTTTTTATAGTTGTAGTCCTGTTTTTGCAGCAGATTTATGCAGCTTGATCTTCTTTTGCAGTTTAGGGCTAAAACACTAGATCAACCTAATAGTATTTAAATTATGTTTCTCTGTTCACCGGCAATCGTGATGGAGTGACCTGTTCACCATGAGGCCTTTTTGGTCCATAATGAAGCTTCTCCCCCTGCTTCTTCTACGTTGGTGTTCGTCAACAAGGCAGACGCTATGCGTGACCCTGACCTGCTGGACCTGGTGCAGCTGGAGGCACTGGAGCTGCTGTCTGAACTGGGCTATGACGATGAGGCGGCCCCTGTCGTCACTGGCTCTGCCCTCTGTGCCCTAGAGGTGATTGAGAGGGTGGGGTTATTTTTATCTGATTTTGTCCCAATTCAAATGAGTTCAGTGATTGTCAGAGGTAGAAGAGGTTGGGTAGCTGAACAGTAACAGGGCGGAAGAATGATGTAATTAGATGATGTAATGCCTCCCTCCTATTGGGGTGTTACTCTCTTCCTCCCAGGGCAGGGAGCCCGAGCTGGGGGCCGAGGTGGTACTGAAACTCCTGGAGGCCCTAGACAGCTACGTGCCGCTGCCCCACAGGGAGCTGGAGAAGCTGTTCCTGCTGCCCATAGAGTCCATCCACTCCATCCCTGGTGTGTGACCCGCCCCCAGGTATAGGGAATCCTGGAACAAGGGGCCCTCGGTAGAGGGGCCGAGTGTGAGTGTGACATGGCTGCTCTGTGAGGTCTGTGGTGACAGATCAGTAAGGTCCCCTCTGTTTGCACCAGTCTGCACATTCGAATAACTTGTTCAGCTGCTGATGCTTCTATGCTGGCCTGATCTCTTGTTAGATGGCTGTGTGTAGTCTGCTAGCAAATGCCTGAATGTGCAGGCAAACATGCCGACACTGGTGAACAAGCTGTGCACTATCAAATCTCTGGATAAAGGCTTATGTACCAGTATGAACACTGCAGTACGAAATCCTTTGCACCCTACCATACAAACTCACGCTGTATTTTTAAATGTTAGTTATTCTATTGCGGGGGTAGGAGACCCCAATCCGGTAGTGCCAATATCCCTCATATTTTGTATCTGACCTGGTCTATTATGAACCACACCTGATCTCAGGCAGAAAGTAACTCATCAAGTAGGATATCCCGCTGGATACTGGCACTCCAGGATTAGGGTTGCCTACCTCTGTTGTGTTCTATTGTATTAATACTACTATGTGTGGTGCTCACAATAGAGTCTACAACCTCATTTTGTTGTGCACGTGCACAATGACAATAAAGTTTTCTGGATTCAAGATTTTCATTTGTCACATGCTAGAATGTAGTGGTTGGTACACCAGCAGGGAACGACATACTGCTGCACATACACAGTCACACACTGTCTTGCCTCCCAGGCATTGAGGTGTTCCACAGGACCTTGGCGTGCGCCGAGGCAGGGGACCACCTGAGGTCATTGGTGAGGGGGCTGAAGAGGGGCGAAGTGAGGAGGGGGATGCTCCTGTGCAGGCCGGGCTCCATCAAGCCGCACAAGACGGTACAGGAGCAGGTGCGTCTTTGTGGCGACAGCAGCGTTTGGCCGTGTTGTGACAGTGTCGGCTGTGATGATGCTGATTATACTCTGATATAATCACACGGCTCTGATGCGATGGAGATCACTGTCACCTGCTGTGGAAGTACAACCAGAACAGGATGCACAGGGACTAAGCGGATGAGGATTAAATATATTTGAGGATTAAGGTCTGCTATGGGCTGTTAGGTTTCCTTAAAGCCTGTGGTATCCCCCCCCCCCCCCAACTCGAGCTGGCAAAACCCAGATAATATTTCCACCTTTTGAAAAGATCCTTGACTCACGACTTGGGTGCAAGAGTTTCCTGAGTATACTGCCTTACAAAGGCAAAACACAGTACCTGCATGTTTCATCAAAACTCAGTTGTGACTGAAATAGGGTCTTGTGGGCTTGGTTTCATTTTGTGACAAAATATTGTAGTTCAGCTATGCTCACTTTTGAAGAAAATACTGTCATTTTCCCACCTGCTACATATACACCACAGACAAACAGCCCTTTTTCTCAGTTTCAATGTCAGCTTAGTTATTGTATTTTACCTCAATGGGGCTGCATGGCACAGTACTACCTCTGTGTGTTTCAGCTGTACGTGCTCAGCAATGAAGAGGGCGGTCGACACAAACCCTTTCCCTAAGCTTCATGCCCATGATGTTCTGGGACATGGCCTGCTGCGTCTCTGCCGCTGTGGGTTTCCATTTACCTGTTATTTTTTTGGTGACATTTTTCAGACCTCTCACAATATAAACCTGAATTTCATAATCAAAAAATGCCAGATGTCTTGTATTTTGTTTGGTTACTTATGGTTAAGGTTAGGGCTGGGTAGGGTCATCATAGTCAGGGTTATGCCTGTAGAAATGAATGGGGAGTCCCCACATTGATAGGAATATATGAACTGTGTCTGTGCATAGTTTGTGCGAAAAGGACTTTCTGGGAAGATTAATTCAATTAAGCAGCAACATGTGGGAACCCTCCCCCCCCCACCACCACCACCACCACCAGACAAATCTCCTTAAAAGTAACTTACACGCTTCATGATTTCCTATTTCCATCAGTCTCTAATGGCACTAAAATGAGCATTGGTGGGAACAGAGTGGGGGGGGCTATTTGTCTGTATTTATGTCACCCGGCATCAGTTGTCATGCCGACCAAACAAGGACAAACAGACTCGTTTTTCCCATTGCGGTCAGAAATAATGGTGTGGTGCTGTAATAAAATGCAGAGACCTAGGCTAACTTCAGTGGCTACTTGCTGAAATGTACCATCCAGATACCGTTTCCTGAAAGCATATTTGATGTTCATTGAGATAAAAAAAAAAATGGAAGAAATGTCAGCTGAATACGCAGATATCATTTAAATTAGCTGGTCACCTGGACCTATCTCATCTGTAATTTATAACAAATTAATATTACAATTACATACAATTAATTACAACTGGGTTTTTACAGACACATATGATATAACACAGGTAGCTGTAGGAGAGTGGAATATTAAACACTCGCACCAAACAGTACAGTAATCGAAATTGCCCTTGTTTGGCATGGCAATGCCCCACAATGTGAGGAGGACACAAGTATCTATTGTGGTTCTCCCTGTGATGAGCTGTTCCTGTTCTTGTGCGTGTGGATCTCCGTGAGTTACCTGTGTGTTAGGGGCTGAATTAGCCAGCATGGGTTGATGATAGTAAAGGTTAATGCCCGCCCCCCCACCCAGCAGGAGATGATCATGCCTGGAGAGGACGCCCTGGTGACCATCTCCCTTTGTCAAGCCATGGTCCTGGAGAAAGGCCAGAGGTTCACGCTGAGAGAATGTGGGAAGATGATTGGTGCCGGCCTGGTAACTGAGATACTTACCGCGGAGGACGAGGGCTGACTGAACTGGGGATAACCTGGCGTGGAATCAAGGCCAAAGCGAGGCCAAAAGACTGGAGATGTGAGGGGATGCCGCTATGGAAGGGGGGGGGGTGACCATTTAATGTAGTCGCCACACGGACAGCACTACAAGTGGTCCCTCGGACTGTCTAGCAGGGAGCTGGGAGGTAGAGCCCTGCATTGGGACTAGGGTCCCACGGAACGCAAATCTCGCAGGAGCGGCGGTTTTAAGTTTGCCTCGGGTGGGAGCGGGCGGCCAAAAATAGACAGCGGGTCCCAAGATTGTTGGCTGGATGGAGAGTGCAATTGATTTTGGTAATAAAATTAAAGCTGGAGAGAATGAAACTAAAGAAAAGAGTGTAAAATCAGATATCTGGAAAAGCTTTAAATCGCTTTCCTGAGCTGTCGAAGCTTGTGCAGTTTGTTCTGAGTACCTGCATCCAGTGCGCGATTGGAGAGGCAATTAGTGTCTGCGGGCGCATTAATAGTATTTGGCTTCAGTTTACATGTGTATTTGCGATTCAAAGCTGAGAGGTTTTTGCTGAATTTGTTTTTATTTATTCGGTTCTTGTCCTGCTGGAATAAAACATTTGATGCATATAAACACATATAAACATCGTACAGTATATCAATTAATGGGTCTGTGGGTGCAGGTGGGGTTGGACACAAATATTGCAGGAGCGAGCGGTAATGGTCAGGCATTCAGCGGTAGCGGGATTACAAAAATAGCAGGGCTCTACTGAGAGGGAGCAGAAACATGGACTGTCTGGAGGTCCCCAAGGACCGGGTTGGGAAACACTGATCTAGGGAATATTGACCCCTTGTCCACAACCTAAAACCAGATTTCTGTGCAGAAGTTTGAGTAATAAAATATATCTGATAATGTACAGATTTAGGTAAGCGTTTTCCAGTGACCATGTGTTACAGGAATGTGACTGGAGACTGGAGAAATGGACACTCCTATGAATGATGTATTAATGGAAGTTGTACACCTGTATATACACCTATATTAGGAAGTCGGTAAAGCAATTTTTTTTTTCATAAAATATTTACACTAAGAATTGTGCCTTGACTTGGCTGAACACCTGATTCTGGGCTTTGGATTGGTGAAACAGTGCAGCACCTCTCAAAAGGAATAGATGTATATTCATCTGATCCTTAATGACCTTCTCTTTGCCCTCTCTTTGGTCATCTCTCTCGCTCTGTCACTTTTGTGTGGTTTCTTTTTGCACGTCTTGCCAGGCACCACGTCATGCTCTCACACGTGTCCTCTGAAGTCACCTCTTCCTTTGTCTTGGTGCTACACCCCTTCTGCTGCGTCTGTTAAATCGACACTTGCCATCTTCTCGTATGAATCTACCAGATCACAGGATTTCATACTATTATTCCTTTAAAACTGCATTTTTTAAGAGAGTTTCAAAAGTTGTTTTGCTTTAGCTCTCCAGATGAATGTATCAACCGACCAGCTCAGAATAACACCAAATGCCTAAACTACAAAACACATGTGGTTTGAGATATAATTAGTGTTGGGGAAGTTACTCACCAAAGTAATCCATTACAGACGAAGGTGGAAAGTTCAGGTCCAGAAAGTACAAATCCAGACCAAGGTTTTGTTCCAACCAGTTGAGTACTCTGTGACTGTGACTCTTTATACTCAACTGGTTGGAACAAAACCTTGGTCTGGATTTGTACTTTCTGGACCTGAACTTTCCACCTCTGTCAGTTGTGGATTACTTTGGTGAGTAACTTCCCCAACAGTCAATGTAATAACTGTGATGTGTTGCTAGTAAAAGTGGTAAAGATCGATTTGCTTTCTGTTCTACCTTCTTCTTCCTCATGGTGGAAGTCTGGGTGGAGTTTATATTGTGGGTCCATGTCTACATATGACTCCGCATCTGAGAGGGGAACAAGTGGTTGATTTCCAGGTGGAGATTTTGCTCTCTGGTGCTGACATCTGGCCGAACAGCACGCCCTTCCCACTTACCTATGTCATGTAGGCTCTCACTGTGTTGCATATAGTAGCTACTTGCTGCCATTTGACCAGGGTCAATATAATCTGGAAGCAGAGATAGGCCGTGAGAGGGAGACCACACAATTCTGTAGTACTGTGATTTTCACTGCAGTTGTGCTGTCATGTGACCTCTGCTCCATTGGGGTACATGGTCATGTGACCTCTGCTCCATTGGGGTATGTGGTCATGTGACCTCACCTTCATTATCCGCCTCGACCGGCTGCTCCGTCCTCTTGATAGATTGTGTGTACAATGCACTCACCATGTTCTCATAAGACTCTAAGATCAGAATCAGGTTTATTGGTTGAGTTTGTTGTCACATACCCAGGGAATCTCTCACACATACAGCAGATACATTCACAATTAAGACGAGACAGTGGTCACAAACAGTCTGGTTAATATATAAAACGTTAATGTGTGGTTATTAAATGTACAAAAAGCACAAGAGTGCAGTGCAAGGAATGTTAGAATAAATAAAATATAATACAAAACTGTAAAATAGAGTTGATTCGGAGTACGAATGGTTGCGGGACCTGGGTGGCACTAACAGCCACAAGAGGGTGCCATACAGTGACCGAATACGTACCGTATTGGTTTAGGTGCTGAGCTGCATGGTGGGTGTTGAAGTTCCATTGCATTCCATCATGGTTTTCAACTGGAAGGATGTAATCTGAAAGGGGGGGGGGTGCATCAAGGAAAGGGGGACTGGAGACCTAGTGTTTTGCCTATGGGTATGAAACACCAAAAGCTCTCCACCAAAAGAGGGGGCATAAAAATCAGGACGTGTAGCAAAGCGTCGATACTCGATAATCACCTTCCTGGCTGTCCATGCTGCATCGAGTTACTGCATCGTGACTTTGGTAGATGCCTGTGCCTATGTTCTCGTATGACAGCGTGTCCACTGACTTTGCTGTGGAAATTATTAGACTCAGCTGGTTTCCAGCCAGGACACTCAACACACATTCTAATTATAATTTGGGGATGGTAAACACACAAACAGTAGCCTCTCTCAGTATTTATTTAGTATATGACTTCCGTATTTTCATACTGCAAAAATTTGTTAAACAGCAGTTTTTAGCTTAACTACTCTACCTTTTTGGAGGGCCACCGCTGTGTCCAAGCTGTCAGAGGTGATGCCATTCAAGCTGGAAGGACATGCAAACTGTAAGGTATGCAAGCTGCTCTCTGCACAAGACATCTGTAAATGATGACTCCTGTAGCCCAGGGCCAGTTTAACAGTAGGCTATTAAGTGTCCCAAGGCAGCATCACACATGACATCACATCAGAGAGAAACGGAACTCGGGAAATTCAGAAATGCATCTAACATAGGGAAATGTTACTGAGGCTTTTCAGTGACTGCCTTGTTAAAATATAATGTATAAATAATATATAAATATAAAATGTGAATCCATTTTAGATACCCATGGACAACTTTAACATACGCTCTTTAAAACAATGCACCAAGATATTCTGAAATGATCTGATGCTATTCAATTAATTTTTAAGACATCCTGAAATATTGTACGTTTTGTTTAAATGATATCTCAAAAAGAGTATTTGCTTTGCCGTATAAGACCTGGACCTTGGCAATGATGTCATTTGCCTCTTTTTAATGCCATTGCGGAGATTTAGCGTTACTAATGGAAAACCAGCTGCAGGTAGCCCTTGGAATCAGTTGTCACTGTGTTGCTTTTCGCACTGTGCATACCTCTGTCTTGCTTGTTTTCCTCTGACACATCCAACCTCTTTCACCTCTATTTAAAGACAGGGAGGGAGGGTAATTTTACTGTCAGACCACATCTTTTTCATAACAGGTACTATTTCCTTAGTCTCAGAATAATAATTTTGAGAGAAACTGTCTATACTGGAAAATATATTAAGTGTCCACTTTATTAGGTACACCTTCCCATTAATGCAGATAGGCTGCTTCAATAAACAGTTATGTTGCTGCGATTGCACGGACCTGCTCTCCGCCGAGCCTGGGTCTTCAGAACTAGCAAGAATAGACCAAGGCCCAGCAGGAAGGCCGAACCTGGTACCGTGTACAGGATCCAGTCTGGCTGATAACCTCGAAAAGGAAAAAGATGATGACAGAGCATGCGGAGAGCTTACATGCCAAAAGGCAACAAAATAGTAAAACAGAGTTGCCAACTTTGGTCAGCTGTCTGGCGTGAGATTTTCAATTCAAGATAAGCCTGCACACACCTGCAGACGCACCTCTGTGCATTTAATAGTTTTATTACCTTGTAAATAGTCTGTGGGGTTTTCAATCTACTCCAACGCTTTTGATGTAGCAAGTTTTAGGTTTGGAATAATATAGATTTGCTGTAAGATTTCTTGCATGAGTCTGAAAGCATGAATGTCACGCCAGATGCGTGAGAGTTGGCAACCCTCATAAAAGTTACATAATTATTATTACTATTACTGTGTTGTTTGGCGTCTTGGACAGTATGATTCTGGGTACTATCGGTCACCATCACCAGGCCTAAAAGAGATGAAGAGAGACGATGAAATGTACACAGGCTGTCAGACAGAGTAAATCACTGAAAGAGGAAGATGGATTTAGCTTGACAAAGCATTTACAAAAATACTGAGAGATATTCAGCTTCCTGCTGAGATCATGAATGAGCACATGTGATTCTGACTGGCCTGAGGTGGGTGTGCCTGTCGCAATTCGGGCATCAGTCACTTACTTTTGACATCAGCAAAAATGGGCTTCTGTGTCAATTTTTCCATTAGTCTGTGTGATTTGTTTTGTGTAAATTTTTGTATTTTTTGATGATATTTTGTGAACGTTTGTATGTTTTTTGTATTATGAATCTGAATGCTATTGATACGTTGGATTTGCGTTACAGATATAGGGATGGGGAGAAATTAATTTTACTTTCAGACCATATCCCTATTTGTGATAGATATGGTTTTGTTAATCTCAGAATAAGAATTTGGAGGGAAACTGTCTTTACTGGAAATGATTATGCATGGTAATGTGCAAAAGTCAAAGAAAATAATTTTTAAATGATCTTCATGTTGCTGGAAAAGTGATGTCTGTTAAAATGTCAGTCTAGTCATTCCAAAGCCACTCATATAAAGCCACCCGAATATTTGCAGCAACCATCCAGTACAGCAATGTATTTTTTGACTAGATCGCTAGCGCACCTTGTTTGGCTAATTAGTACCTCATTGAGTTACTTGACTGACAGACAGACTGAGCGATTAATTGGGCTGGTGGTGAAATTTAACAAATTCAGTGATTGGTTGAGGAGCCCCTGAGGAGAGGTTTGGCTACTGAAGCGTTGCTTATGTCACCATCCAACAAAACGTCATAAACTTTTTGGAGAATAGACAAAATTCTTGTGAGTTTTTATTGTTACTGTTAATTTGCATATGTTATGAATTGTGTTTTTCTGAGAAATTAGTTTGCACAGTTTTTTTCTCTTCTCTGCTTTGCGTGTGCTGTCATTGCACTTTGTCTTGTTTTGCATTATGTGTGGTTCAGCAGACTAAGCCTCTGTGCCTGTGATCGATAGGTCGCCGGTTCAAGCCCGGTCGTGGCATGTCTGTGGGCTGTTGAACAAGGCTTAACCTACCTGCTCTCGGGCCGCCACTACGTGTGGCTGCCCTTCACTGCTGAGCTTCCTCTCACTTACGGAGAGCAAGATGGGGGAGGCGTAAAGAGAATTTCCCCATGGGGATCAATAAAGCTTGATCTTATCATATATATTCAATGTGCTCCTGAATTCGACTATGACCACTATTGATACTACTGTTGGATTTGCATCATGTGATGCTATGGATGCATTAATTAAATGGCATAAATTAATTAGATTAACATCATGCAATTTAGTAATTAATTGCACCAATTTTCCTAGACTTTCTAAAAATCTACAAGTGTATATGAGCAATTTTGTGACTTCATGTTTTGTAGATCTGTGCACTTTTATGTGTAATATTTATTTAATATGTCCTTGTATAAAACATATTTCATATATATGAATTATATATGTATATATTTGTTTTGATCATTTTATTTCTCTGCATTTCAGTCTTTAAATTGATCATTTTGCTCCAAGTCTCCTCAGGTTACACGGTCTGCGGTTACTCTAATCTCAAGTGTCATGATATTTTAGTACATTATAGATAAGAGATTAAAGATAAGAAATTGTATTCATCCCAGAGGGAAATTCTTATGCATGCAGCATCAAGATACTTAGAGCACAGATGGACATATATACTTTCGGCTACACTGTATATTTAATCACACAAAGAGGAAATATGTAACTGTGTTCATCATTTCCTCTTGTGTTAGAGCAGGTCCTGCTTGCCGTGCAAAAAGCTGACTAATGGATGAAAAGACAAATGAGTCGCTCCTACCTTTAATACTTCACTGTGGCGTTCTGACTTTAAAATATAGGTTCAGCGCCTGTATAAGCATCTGCAGACTGATGGGAAGGGACTTGGTTGCTGGCCGACGGAGACAGGCGGTCGCGGAGAGGAATTCGTGGATATGGAGCCTGACCCGGCCAGGCGCAGAGGGACAGGATGACGGGTGCAGATGTGAGAACAGCTTGATTCGCCGGGGGTTAATAAACAAGAAAAGGGGAAGTGAAAGGCAAGTGAAGCAGAGAGGACACGGAAATGCTCTACTGTGTGCATCTTTTAACGTTCAGTTAAACGTGACTCTTTTCTCTGCCCTCCCCCTTGAACCACATTTCACCCCCTCTGAATTTCTTGGAGGTTGGGGTTGAGATGATGATAACATTAGTTGGGGTGAGTTTTTCTAGTTATGGTGAATTCATCTGAGGTATGACTTCATTGATTACATGAGGGGCAATGGACTGGTATCCCCTTCTACGATAAGCTCACAACCTTGTTCGGGACAAGTACTCATGAAAAAGAGCGTGGTGTGTGGCTGAGCGGATTAGGACGCTGCACCCCACAGAAAGTCACTGGTTCAAATCCCAGGGTTGGAATGACCATATATAGCATTTTTATTTAATTAATTGAGTAGAATCCACTAACTGTTGCTTGACCCAAATTTATACTCTTGTGCTGCCTGTTGGTGAAAAATTCAAATTCTGCACTTCTGCAACATTACTGCTCCTGATACTGTGAACATCGCTGTGGGTCTATTGGAGCTGCCCTGGGGCATTTTGGGAAATGTATTTGTTTTTGTTGAAGGAGAAATTGTAGGTTTGCGTTTTATGTCACAGACAACGTGATTTTATGTGTCGATGATGAAATGCACTCTATGCAAATGAAGAAAAACATCACACAAGGCATTTGAAAACGGTTTTATTGCAACACTGCAGACCCTGCATCGCTGTCGTTCTCAGACACAGTGTCCTTCACCAAAGGCTGACCACGCTTCAGTATGGTCAGTAGAACATTCCGCTTTCTACCAGCGTTCACCTCAAAACCCAATAATCCTTATCTCATCAGTCAGAAGAAGAACAGACTAAGCATATTTCCCAGACGTCCACATTAATTAAAAATGACTTTGACCTATGTACAAAAGTATTACCGCCTGTTTTCTTATATTACATATTTATGCACTGTAAGTCCTCCTGTACAAATCACTCTCTCACTGATGGCTGCCTCATTTCATCGATAGGTAAACACTGAAACAAGATCATATTCACATGGTCAATACAACTCCCCCATTCCGATAGTTTTCAGGCCTGCAGCCACGGTCCAGGAGAATCTACATATATCCTGTTTTGTTTTGTTTTTTTTTTAACTTTTTATCCAGGTTTTTAATTCCAGTAGAACTTTATAATTAAACATGACTGAAACTCTGGATTGAATTTTGACAAGCCTTCATGTATTTATATCCTTTTTGGATGCGTCTTTATTCCAAAAAAAAGATATTTAAAAAATGGTTTATATGTTTTGGCCCCTGGTGTAACATGCTAGATGCTACCAAGATGACTTTAAATGACTGAATTGTTCATTCAAATTTGAATACTAACTTGCTCTACTCTTTGAGGCGCAGCGATAGACAAACTAGGTTAATGAAAAGTAAATGTACTTTTACTGCTCGACGGACATCATTTGTAGGTGGCTTTTTAAAGAGCAGTATGGAACTGCATTGCGTGTGGTATACACAGTGTCGCCTACAGGGCTGAGGAAACACAAGCGAAACCAAATATTTTGATTAAAACAATTTCATAATGTGTAACTCATTTTGAAGAAAGTGTAACAAAAGACTTTTTCCCAGCTTAGTTTCCTTGACATGAAAATACCTTCCACCATGAGTCTGAGAACATCTTAAATCGAGCTGGTTAAGTTCATACGTTTTCATGAATTGACCCTTGAGGTAGGTTCATTTTACATTTATTATACTTATGGTAGCTATCACTATCTGTGTCACCTGAGCAAATCAATCTCCGAAAGAAATTTAAAAAATATAAAGGCTGAACGCTTTGATGCGACTCTAGAAGTACATATGACGAGAGGCAGGGAAAGTTCCGGAATAAAGGCGAAAAATGTGTCATCGGTATATTAAAAATATTTTTGGTGGCCCAGGATTCGTTTCGTAATCAGCAGTCATACACTTTCACACGAAGACCCTGATGTTATTTTTACTTTCAGCAAACAGGCTCACTAAAGCTTCAGGGACAGTTTTGACAGTTTCATTTATACCTGGTTTTAAAATACATGACTGGAAATAAATTCTAGTGATAAAGAAAATGATTCCTTAGTATTAGTTTGTTAAGCATATCAGTTCCTCCCATACTGATACTGTAATGTTTCCAGTATGAACACTACAGCATGAGTGTCCTGCAGACATCCAACCTAAATGATCCCCGAGTCTCTGCCTTTCCGTTTCAGGCTGATCCCCCATATCTATGAACTGCCAAGAGAAACGAGAACCAACAGAGAACCAGGTACAAAAAAAGCCCTGTTCTCCAAGCTAAATCGTGGAAACCTTTTAAGGTAAATTTACAACAAATATTTCCTTTACAAAATTAGATCCTTTCAGTACTAATAAAATGCTCTTTTGGAAACCAACGTTTAATAACGTTTAGTATGTTTTAATGTCCAGATTTCTTTTATGCTGCTTGAGTGGGGACCTGGCGTGAATCTGAAATGTCATGTTTTGTAATCCTCAAAAGGCAGTGGCCATGTAGAGATATCCTATATCAGGGGTGGCCAATCTTATCCGCAAAGGGCCAGTGTGTATGCAGGTTTTTGGGATAACCTTTAGGTCAGCTGTTCAA